>JAPEVW010000090.1:242500-362500 GCA_027921565.1 Artemia sinica
TTCAAAAATTGACATAAGACCGTTAGATTGCCTGTAATGAGAGGCAAACAAAGGTTAAGACACACGCTATATATGATTTTTTTGTTCTTTTGATTCTTTTGTTAGGGAGGAGGGCAGACGCCTCTTAGGTGTTTGTTAATACCAAAACTTTCTAACTCTCATTGATATTCAGGCATATACAGAATTAGTTCAAAGGAAAGGGTGGGGGTGGCTGTAAAGATCTTTTTCTACATCTACATCAATTAATTGTGAATGTAAGTTCTGTAAAAAAAAACATAACATTTATTTCTTTTCAACATTATCGTATTTTTTTTTAATCATTTTCAGCATTGTTTCATTTTTTTATTTTTCGGTCGAATAGTATAAACGTAAAATCCGAAGGCACATGTTGGGCCTTCCAGTCAGCACACGTAAAAAGAAGAAATCTAATAACGGGTCTAAATTCAAAAAGTACAGTGCGTAACTAGGCTTAATAATCAGAGGCAACGCTGTAGCGTTGCCTATAGTAAAGGCCATACGGCTCCAATGTTTTATTATTTTTTTTCCCAGAGGCACTTCATATGGAAGGGGTCGTCGTAAAAACTTCAAAGGGGGCTCATTCGATTGGAAATCGAGAGTTCTAGTGTCCTTTTTAATATTCGAAAATGATTGGAGGGCAACTAGCCCCCCCCCACGCCCATCATTCCCCCAAACACATCCAATCGAAATTTTGAGATACCCATTTTGTGCAGCGTAGTTGATTTTATGATAGAAAATATGTTTTTTGAGGAGGTCACTCCCCCACAACCCTCAAGGCAAAGGTTTTAAGTTATACCCTGGGGGCATATAAGGTTTTTATAGAAGGCGGTGTCGTAGAAACTTCAAAAAAGGCTCATTCGACTTGAAATTCAAAGGGCTAGTGCCCTTTTTATTAGTCGAAAGTGATTTGAGGGCAACTAACCCCCCTCTCACGCCACCTTTTCCCAAACACATCTAATCAAAATTTTGAGACAGCCATTTTATTAAACGTAGTTTTAAGGTCTGGAAATTAGGTCTTTGAGGATGACAAATCTCCCACAGCCCTCAGGGCAAGGGTTGTAATTTAAGGATTCTCCGAATCCTTCATATTATTTTTTATGGAAGGGATAATCGTATAAACTTTAGAGAGGGCTCATTTGATTGGAAATTGAAAGTATTCCACATAAATTGCTAGGGGCACTTTATGTGGAAGATGTGGTTGCATAAACTATGGAACGGGGTTCATTGAATTACAAATTAAAATTTATAGTGCCCTTACACCAGGGGTGGATCCAGGATTTTTTAGGGGGGGGGGGTGCAAATAGGTTGATCCGATAAACTTGCGTTAGGAATGTTCCATAAACCCCATAACCCTGAAGTACCTCCCAAGGAAAAACATGGCAAATTCAAATTTTGTTCAAAAACTATTGGATAAGACTTGGATATTTAAAATCTTTATGTCAGGAGCTTTCAAGTGAGATCTCGCATGACTATATTCAATTATATTTTATTTTTTACTGTTAAGGAGGTAGTCTAGAGGTAGCCCAAATGAGGTCTTTCATTTTTTGTCAAAGCTTATCTAACAACATATCATTTGAAAGCTATCCTTCTTCTGAACATGTTTCTAGCGTTGTTTTTCTACATCAAATGATTCTTTGACTGAATGTTATCTATAGTTAGGCTCTTATACTCCGTTATTGACAAGGATCATTATTTACTTACCATTCATTACTATTAAGAATTTGATTTTTTTTTTTTTGCTCCAACCAAACCATATAGGAAAACTATTTGTGGAAAGCTGTTTAGGGGTTACTCAGCTACAAATTAGAACTTATACTTTCCTTATTATGGGTCGAAATCTATTGGCAGGCAGCCAACAATGGGGCAACAAACATTTTTTCCATGGGTTTTTCCCCATTCTGCTCTCTTTCCTTTGGTTTCCTTATAATTACTTTATAGTCCCAAATTTCCAGGGGGGCATGGCCCCCTGTCCCCCCTTGCCGGTGGCCAAGCATGCTAGATAACAATATTAAAAAATCGTCTTTTGTAGAGTAATTTTCTGTCAAAACAGCAATCTTTTTCTTTTTTTTAAGATCCTTCTCAGGAATGAATTCACTCTGTACCACAGCAGAAATATATATAACGAACAAAAGTGAAACGTTTTTGTAAAATTGATACAATATCAAAGCGCGCTAGTTGGTTATAAATATTTCTGCTGTACGAAGATTCATTCTTTGCTGGTAAAACAGCAATAAAATCATAAACCCAAAGGGAAATCTAGCCTAATTAGTGGAAACTTACAAGCAAAGGATACACACTTGACGGGTGTCATAAATAATTTTTACGTCTAAGACGTCGTGTAGTGTAATTGCTAAATTTTATCCTAAGCGGCGATCAAATCAAAAACTCTAGAGATTGTTTTCCATTAAAAGACAATGATACATTTGTTGGAAGTGGTGATGTAAGATCTTGGCACAGACCGATTTGACAGTTTGACAAGATTCTATGGTTTTATAAAAGTACACTGGAAACACCATGAACTGTATCAGATTCAGGGTGGAAGCAGGGGAAACAACCACCCCCTACCGAGATTTTTCTGGAATCTTCATTTGTTTTTTCTTGTTTTTACCTTTTTTAAAAATAAACTTGTCAATTTGGTAAATTATTGGCACCCTTGTCACATTGTCCTTTACCCAAGATGTCGCTCTAGATCTGCCTTTCGACACGAGTACCCAAGTAACTAATTTGTTAGATTCTTTAAATTAAATAAAAAAACAAGTTTTTTTTAACTTAAAGTAAGGAGCAATATTAAAACTTAAAACGAACAGAAATTATTCCGTATATGAAAGGGGCTGTCCCCTCCTCAACGCCTCGCTGATGCCAAATATGCATTCCCAAGTTACCAAATTTTACCAAGTTACCATTCCCGCGTTGAAAATCTTGAAACTGGTTGCTGACGTGTTAAATTTTCTGAGAACTTATTACAATAATGTAAACGGTGAACTGATATTTATGAAGGTAGTTATTATTCTCCTTAAATCATATTTCAATGTTTAATAGGTAATGTCGTTGATTTAGCCCGAAAAATATAAAATAAAAATGGACAGTAAAATTTAGGCTATCAGTACCTAATTAACACAATTACGTGGACATCCATTTATCTATTATTGTTCAAAACGGCTACACGAAGCTGTATAGAAAAGCAAAAATCTCTTTTATAAGTCAGTGATATTATGGATCGAATGCAGGAAGAGGTGGGGTTACAATATTTTAACCACCCTCCCCACAATTTTTTTTACTAGCCAATTTGTCAAAAAATGTAAGTAAAATGAAATTCCTTCCAAATTTAGCTCCTTGATGATGCCATACAGTTGTGTAGATAATATTACGATTCAATATTGATAACAAATCGGTTGGATAATCTTGAGAGAACAAGGAATTATATCTTTTCAAGTTAAGCAGTCAAATTGCTGGGGAGTAGTCACTTATTTTGTTGTCTCGCTTTCTTTTTTTTTTACTTAGTCATGGTTGCAGGGATACAACCATAACTGGCAGAATACGTAGTAACTGTAAGTTTAAACACACGGCTCGAACCCTTAAAACCCACTAATTTATATGGAAGCTAAAATTGTATATTGTTAGATCCATGCAATGTTTTCTACTTCCTATTTTTCAGAATTCTAAAACCCTGGTTATAAAACATTTCCAATACCAAAATCGTTAAGATCCCCCTCCCCAATTTTCTAAATTCTTTCCATAGCGTTTTTAAAGCTATGTAGTTCTAATAGAGCAGTATATACAGTTTAGTCAAAAAGCATGTCTAAACTGTATATACTGCTTTATTAGAACTACAACTTAATTGAGTTTACATAGGATTATCTATCATTAACAAATTTTGGCTAGAAGTTTATAAATTTATTTTAAAATTTTGCTTGTAATACATCTCATTAGTAGATTTTTTAAATGAAATTCTTTGAAAAATCTTTGGGCCATCGGCTTGATTTTAGTCCAAAATTGTTCTATGCAATTAAATAATAACAATATATTTCTTGATGAGTGTGTGTAGCTGGGGTAAATTCAGGTGACTTAGTGTTATGGTAAGTTGTTAGTAGTAGTAATAGTCAAGGCTGTCTTCATGTCAAGTATTGAAAGGTTTTAAATTTCCCCAAGCGAAATGTTTGTCAGACTCGTAAAACGTAATAAAAATGCATAAAAATACACTTTTGACGTTTTCTTTAATTTTCCATTCTACCTCCCCCCCCGTGACAAAAAAATTACACCCCCCTCCACTGAACCAAAATCCTTGATACGGCACTAGTAGTAGTAAGAGTTTTCAATTTCTAATTAAGACCGGTCATTTTTTTTATTAATTAAAATAAACTTTCCGAAAAATAAGTTTTCAAAGAAAAGTAAAGGCCATTTTAAACTTAAGCTTAGGAGATATGAATACCTGTTAAAATTCAAACTCAAAACGACCAGAAATTACTATTAAAGCATAAATGAAACCCAAAACGAACTGAAATTAAATAAACAATCATAGCAAAAAACATACAACAAGTAATAATATAAACGAATAAATATATCTTAAAGCGAGGAATGCTTAGATTGAATATGAAAATCAAGCTTAAAACGAAAAAAAATAGTTTGCTATTAAAGTATAAATGAAACTTTATATATATATATATATATATATATATATATATATATATATATATATTATATATATATATATATATATATATATATATATATATATATATATCTATATATATATATATATATATATATATATATATATATATTAGGACGTCTTAGGAGTTGCACTGGGATTTGGTAGCAAAAATCACCACGGACGGGGGTGAATTTTACTTTACCTGCACTGATACCGCATGTTTAGACCCTCTTCGAACTTTCTAAAACCCCTCCTTGCAAATTATAATGTTGGGGGCAGTTGCGGACCTAGGGGGGAGCCCCCCATGATTTTTTCTGGTGCCCTCATTCCTTATGTTTTTTTCTATTTTTCAATCTTTATTAATAAATTTGTCAATTCGGTCAATTATTGGCGCCCTTGTTACATTGACCCCCCCCGTCCAAAGATTTTACTTATCTGTACCCTTGTCATAATAGCCCTACCCCTCAAAATTTTTCTCTAGATTCGCCTTTGTTGGGAAAAAAAATAATAGAAGATTGAATGCACATGGCTCTTTTCTTAGGCAGCTTTATTGCGATGCTTATGATGGCAAAAATTAGCTATTTTATCGCTCATGTGGCGCTTTATCTTTTAACTTCCCTTGTTGAAATTGGGGTGTCCCAAGAGATTGATAGGCATGTTGCACACTTACAAAACCTCATCTAGTAAAACGTTCTAGCAAATTGCTAATGGCGTGGAGAACTCGTATTGCGCCAAAAAAAAATGATAAACCTGAATTGGAGGTATTTTCCAACTAATTTTGCAATACTTTGATGCCAAATATGCATTCCCAAGCTACCAAATGTTACCAAGTTACCATTGCCTTGTCGAGAATCTTGAAACTGATTGCTGACGTGTTAAGTTAACTTTTCTGAAAACTTAGTACAATACTATAAACGGTGAACTGATATTTATGAAGGTAGTTATTATTCTCCACAAATTATATTTCAATGTTTAATAGGCAATGTCGTTGATTTAGCCCGAAAAATGCAAAATAAAAATAGACGGTAAAATGTAGGCTATCACTACCTAATTAACACAATTATATGGACATCCATTTATCTATTATTGTTCGAAACGGCTACACGAAGCCGTATAGAAAAGCAAAAATCTCTTTTACATGTCAGTGATATTATGGATCGAATGCAGGACGAGGTGGTGTTATAATATTTTGACCACCCCCCCCCCCCCCCCCCTCAATTTTTTTTACTAACGAATTCGTCAAAAAATGCAAGTAAAATGAATTTCCTTCGAAATTTAGCTCCTTGATGATGCCATTCAGTTGTGAAGGTAATATTTACGATTCAATTGTGATAACAAATTGGTCGGATAGCCAGAAGCGCATCCAGGATTTTTGTCCGAGAGTGGGGGGGGGGTTACTAATTTTTTTTTAGGGGGGGGGGCTATATAAAAAAACTCAAAAAACGCATACAAAATTTGTTTATGTCCATTTTTGTTACTTTTTTACGAGTCAAGCAAACATTTCGGGGGGGGGGGGGGCTCAAACCGGGAACCCCCTCCCCCCTGGATACGGCCTTGGGATAATCTTGAGAAAACAAGGAATTATTTCTTTTTTAAGTTAAGCAGTCAAATCGCTGGGGAGCAGTCACTTATTTTGTTGTCTCGCTTTCTTTTTTTTTTACTTAGTCATGGTTGCAAGGATACAGTACGTAACTGGCAGAATACATAGTAACTTTAAGTTTAAACACACGGCTCGAACCCTTAAAACCCACTAATTTATATGGAAGTTAAAACTGTATATTGTTAGATCTATGCTATGTTTCCACTTCCTGTTTTTCAGAATTCTAGAACCCTGGTTATAAACACATTTCCAATACCAAAATCGTTAAGATACCCCCCCCAATTTTCTAAATTCTTTCCATATCGTTTCTTGCCATTTCCATAAGTCCATTGCTATACTGACTTTTAAGGCCAATTATTCAAGAACGCTTATTTTCAAACTGAAGACCAGTTACTTTTTCTATTGTCTCTCTTTAAAACGTTTTAAACATTTGTTTTCATTCACAAATTCTGAGCTTAAGCTTGTACTTGATTAATAGACTTTGGAGAACCTTGTGTGGTATATAGTCTCTGCACGTTTGGCACACCAATTAATATCACATGGGCCCAAATACTAACTCCCATTTTTAAAGGGAAAGAAAGATTTATTACGCAAATCAACACAGTATCTAGAGTAATTATAGGGTATTTTGAATCGGAGTATGGTGTCAAAATCGGGTTGAAGCTTTCTTAAACAAAACATCCTGTCTGTAATTCTAAACCCGAAGACTGAAAAAAAGAGACCAAAAGATTCTTTAAATAAAACGGGGGACTAATGAACGTATTTACAGCTAAGTACTTGTGAACAGCCAAGTGTCTACAGGATGAATAAAATTGATATGAACAACGGTTGGGTTCTAGGTGTTTACCCCCCCCCCTCATTTGGTCTATCTCTTAACTACCTCCTTAAACCTAGAAAGGTAAGCTTCCCAAAAAGTTACGTAGATGGCAAGCTTTCGTAAAAATTACTACTTGAGGAAACATTTACTTCTAAAACTCATCATAAAAGTATATTTTAAAAATAAGTGAGAATTATTAAAACCAAATCTCCAAATAGTGTATTAAACAGGACAAAATTGTGTCATTTCTTACGGTCACATGATAAGCACGACTTCAGATGGTGTTCACCGCTGAATGGCTTTTTTCCGTGGTTGCAAAAATTGGTAGTCATTCAACGAATGCACGCTGGACAAAGGCTACGGTTCGTTCTTCACCCTTCTTCAGACGTCATTAAACGTATTTTCACTGTCACTCCCGTTGTTTGACTGATATTGAGTCTGATCGGATGCTGCCAGGTTGAGGAAGTTGCCTCAATTTTTCTCCACATTATTGGGGAGGGGGAGTTGCCCCCCAACCAATAATGTGGAAAAAATATTATATATCCCATACCCCTTGACTAAGAGGATATGGACCTCTCTTCCCCCCCCCCCACAATAATAATGCAGGATATTCGCCCCTGGATAGGGGAACAAACAATTTAAATCAGAAAATAGCCAAATTCAGCATTTTCATATGCTATACCTGACGAAATTTGCTACGAAGCTTATAGACAACGATAGAAAACAGATCTCACCTTATAGTCTGAAAAGGCTTAAAAATTACACAGTTTTAATAAACAAAAATCAGTTTTCCTGAATAGGTGAGAAAGTTACGTAGATGATAAGCTTTCGTAAATTTTACTACTCACCCTTAATATTTCCCAAACCGGTTCAGATAATAAAACCTCAGTGACGGCAAAAAAGCTGGCTAATCTTAATATGAGCATATCGGGGAGGTAAGGTCGTGCAATGCGTCCGTTTCCATGGTAACTACGAAAACGCGTTTTGGTGTCGTAAATTTTACGAATGCTTACCCTTCTAGGGTTAACAGTAAAAAACAAAATATAATTGAATATAGTCATGCAACACCTCATTTGAAAGCTCCTGACATAAAGATTTTAAATATCCAAGTCTTAGCTAATAGTTTTTGAATCAAATTTGAATTTGCCACGTTTCTCTTTAGGAGGTACTTATATTCAGGGTTAGGAAGGGGGTTTATGGAACTAGGACAATCCTAGGTAATGAAAACTTCTTCATTTAAGATATATCTTACTGTAACGGATCTTTTTACGAATTTTCATTTTTCTTGTTTTAACATTGAGGGTTTGAGGGGAAAGGGGAGATGGGAGCGGAATGAGGATTTGTGTGGCCCTTTTAAGTTTGATGTGGAAACCGACACTAGAAACATGTTCAGAAGAAGGATAGCTTTCAAATGATGTGCTGTTTGATAAGCTTCGACAAAAAATGAAAGACCTCATTTGGCCTACTTCTAGACTACCTCCATAACAGTAAAAACAAAATATAATTGAATATAGTCATGCGACCCCTAATTTGAAAGCTCCTGACATTAAGATTTTAAATATCTAAGTCTTATGCAATAGTTTTTGAACCAAATTTAGATTTGCCATGTTTTTCTTTGGGGAACTTATATTCAGGGATAGGGGGTTTATGGAGCTAGGACAATCCTAGGTAATAAAAACTCCATTTAAGATATATCTTACTATAACGAATCTCTTTACCAGTTTTCATTTTTCTTGTTTTGACATAGAGGGTTTGAGAGGAAAGGGGAGATGGGGGGCAAAAGAGGATTTGGCTAGCCCTTTTAGATTTGATGTAAAAAACAACGCTAGAAAAATGTTCAGAAGAAGAATACTTTTCAAATGATGTGCTGTTTTATAAGCTTTGACAAAAATGAAAGACCTCATTTGGCCTACCTCTAGACTACCTCCATAACAGTAAAAGCAAAATATAATTGAATATTGTCATGCGACCCCTCATTTGAAAGCCCCTGACATAAAGATTTTAAATTTCTAAGTCTTATGCAATACTTTTTGAACAAAATTTGAATTTGCCATGTTTTTCTTTGGGAGGTACTTATATTCAGGGGTAGGGGGGTTTATGGAGCTAGGACATTCCTAGGCAAGGAAAACTTCTCCATTTAAGATATATGTTACTATAAAAAATCTGTTTACGAACTTTCATTTTTCTTGTTTTGACATGGAGGGTTTGAGAGGAAAGGGGAGATGGGAGGCAAAAATGGTTTTGTGTGGCCCTTTTAGGTTTAATGTAGAAAAAAACGCTAGGAACATGTTCAGAAGAAGGATAGCTTTCAAATGATGTGCTGTTTGATAAGCTTTGACAAAAAATGAAACACCTCATTTGGCCTACCTCTAGACTACCTCCATAACAGAAAAATAAAATGTAATTGAATATAGTCATACGACACCTCATTTGAAAGCTCCTGACATGAAGATTTTAAATATCCAAGTCTTATCCAATAGTTTTTGAACCAAATTTGAAATTGCCATGTTTTTCTTTGGGAGGTACTTATATTCAGGGGTAGAGGGTTTATGGAGCTAGGACATTCCTGGACAATGAAAACTTCTCCATTTAAGATATATGTTACTATAACAAATCTTTTTATGAACTTTCATTTTTTTGTTTTGACCTGGAGGGTTTGAGAGGAAAGGGGAGATGGGAGGCAAAAATGGTTTTGTGTGGCCCTTTTAGGTTTAATGTAGAAAAAAAACGTTAGGAACATGTTCAGAAGAAGGATAGCTTTCAAATGATGTGCTGTTTGATAAGCTTTGACAATAAATGAAAGACCTCATTTGGCCAACCTCTAGACTACCTCCATAACAGAAAAATAAAATGTAATTGAATATAGTCATACGACACCTCATTTGAAAGCTCCTGACATAAAGATTTTAAATATCTAAGTCTTACGAAATAGTTCTTGAACCAAATTTGGATTTTCCATGTTTTCTTTGGGAGGTACTTATATTCAGGGGTAGGGGGGGGGGTGTTATGGAGCAAGGACATTCCTAGGCAAGAAAACTTCTCCATTTAAGATGTATGTTACTATAACAAATCTTTTTACGAATTTTCATTTTTCTTGTTTTGACATGGAGAGTTTGAGAGGAAAGGGGAGATGGGAGGCAAAAGAGGATTTATGTGGTCTTTTTAGGTTTAATGTAGAAAACAACGCTAGAAACATGTCCAGAAGACGCATAGCTTCCAAATGATGTGCTATTTGATAAGCTTTGACAAAAAATGAAAGACCTCATTTGGCCTACCTCTAGACTACCTCCATAACAGTACAAATAAAATATAATTGAATATAGTCATGCGATACCTCCTTTGAAAGCTCCTGACATAAAGGGTTTAAATATTCAAGTCTTATCCAATAGTTTTTGAACCAAATTTGAATTTGCCATGTTTTTCTTTGGGAGGTACTTATATTCAGGGGTGGGGGGTTTATGGAGCTAGGGCATTCCTGGGCAATGAAAACTTCTCTATTTAATATATATCTTACTATAACGAATCTATTTACGAATTTTCATTTTTCTTGTTTTCGACATAGAGGGTTTGAGAGGAAAGGGGAGATGGGAGGCGAAAGAGGATTTGTGTGGCCCTTTTAGGTTTGATTCAGAAAACAACACTAGAAACATGTTCAGAAGAGGGATAGCTTTCAAACGATGTGCTGTTTGATAAGCTTTGGCGAAAAGCGAAAAACCTCATTTGGTCTACCTCTAGACTACCTCCATAACAATAAAAATAAAATATAATTGAATATAGTCATGCGACACCTTATTTGAAAGCTCCTGACATAAAGATTTTAAATATCTAAGTCTTATGCTATAGTTTTTGAACCAAATTTGAATTTGCCATGTTTTTCTTTGGGAGGTACTTATATTCAGGGGTAGGGGGGAGGGTATGGAGCTAGGACATTCCTAGGGAAGGAAAACTTCTCCATTTAAGATATATGTTACTATAACAAATCTTTTTACAAATTTTCATTTTTCTTGTTTTGACATGGAGGGTTTGAGAGGAAAGGGGAGATGGGAGGCAAAAAAGAATTTGTGTGGTCCTTTTAGGTTGATGTAGAAAACAACACTAGAAACATGTTCAGAAGAAGGATAGCTTTCAAATGACGTGCTGTTTGATAAGCTTTGACAAAAAGTGAAATACCTCATTTGGACTACCTCCGTAACAATAAAAAATAAAATATAATTGAATATAGTCGTGCAACACCTCATTTGAAAGCTCCTGCCATAAAGATTTCAAACATCCAAGTCTTATGCAATAGTTTTTTTTAGCCAAATTTGAATTTGCTGTGTTTTTCTTTAGGAGGTACTTACATTCAGATGTAGAAGGGTTTATAAAGCTAGGACATTCCTAGGCAAGGAAAACTTCTCCATCTACAACGAATCTTCTAACGCATTTTCATTTTTCTTGTTTTGACATGGAGGGTTTGAGGGGAAAGGGGAGATGAGAGGCAAAAGAGGATTTGTGTGGCCTTTTTAGGTTTAATGTAGAAAACAACGCTAGAAACGTATTCAGAAGAAGGATAGCTTTCAAATGATGTGCTGTTTGATAAGCTGACAAGCTCTGACAAAAAGTGAAAAACCTCATTTGGTCTACCTCTTGACTACCTCCATACCAGTAAAAATATAATATAACTGAATACAGTCAAGCAACACCTCATTTGAAAGCTCCTGACATAAATATTTTAAATATCCAAGTCTTATCCAATAGTTTTTGAACCAAATTTAAATTTGCCATGTTTTTCTTTGGGAGGTACTTATACTTGGGGGTAGGGGGGTTTAACGAGCTAGGACATTCCTAGGGAAGGAAACCTTCTCCATTTAAGGTATACCTTATTATAAAGAATCTATTTACGAATTTTCATTTTTCTTGTTGAGAAGGAGGGTTTGAGAGGAAAGGGGAGATGAAAGGCAAAAGAGGATTTGTGTGGCCCTTTTAGGTTTAATTATTTGAAAAAAACTACGTTTTCTAAAGAGTTAAAGAGGCTGAGTTACAAGGTCGAACCTTAAAACGTACAGGGATTAGGAGGCACAGTTGGGGGGCTGCCGCCCCCCAAACCCCCCGCTTTCGCAGCCTTTAAATAAAAAAAAAAGTTTTTTAAACTGAAAGTAAGGAGCGACATTAAATCTTAAAACGAACAGAAATTATTCCGTATATGAAAGAGGCTGTGTCCTCCTCAACGCCTCGCTCTTTACGCTAAAGTTTTTATTGTTTAAAAAAAGAGTTGTGAGAAAGTCAAACTTTAGCGTAAAGAGCGAGGCGTTGAGGAGGGCACAGCCTCTTTCATATACGGAATAATTTCTGTTCGTTTTAAGATTTAATGTCGCTCCTTACTTTCAGTTTAAAAAACTTTTTTTTTATTTAAAGGCTGCGAAAGCGGGGGGTTTGGGGGGCGGCAGCCCCCAACTGTGCCTCCTAATCCCTGTACGTTTTAAGGTTCGACCTTGTAACTCAGCCTCTTTAACTCTTTAGAAAACGTAGTTTTTTTCAAATAATTTCTGCACGTTTTTGTACAGTTTATTACTTATTATTGCTCCTTGTAACTCAGCCTCTTTAACTCTTTAGAAAACGTAATTTTTTTCAAATAATTTAAAAAAGAAACTGGGTTTCTTTTTAAAGTTTGAATTCAGCATTAAAAAAATTGCTCTGATGGTGAATCGAACCCGGGTTTTCCGCCTGAAAGTCTGGAGTGTAACCGCTAGACTATACAGACACAACAGTAATTGTTTTTTAGTATATGGAAGCTATTTTCGACGCAAGCAAATTCCCAAAAAACTTGATATTTGGTTTTTGGAAAACAGGGAAGGAGTGATCAGATTGAGCTGAAATTTCGAGGATAAGCTTCCAGGCCCTAGGAAAGATTATCCTCCAAATTTCAGCCCGATCAGACAACGTTAAAGGGGGGTTGTGGTCGGAAAAATTAACATGGGCTAATATAGGAAAACAAGGTTTTTCGTAAATGTAAATTCGGGGGATAATTTTTTCGGTCTGAAAATATCAAAAGGCCCTAACAGGTCGAATTCTGCTTCGAATGAGTCCTCATTCAACCGGATCCGTTGCCAACTGTGGCCTGTAGGCGTGGCTAAGAAAAAAAAAAGAAATGAATTTTAAGTGGCTATATTTGGTTTTTTGAAAACAGGGAAGGAGTGATCGGATTGAGCTGAAATTTCGAGGATAAGCTCCCGGGCCCTAGGAAAGCTTAACTTCTAAATTTCAGCCCAATCGGACAACGTTAAAGGGGGGCTGTGGTGGGAGGGTCCAAACTTCCGGCCCAGTTTACCCCATGAAGATAAAGTCGGAGGAGGATGAAATTTTGCAAGTTTCTTAGTTGAGCTTGGGCTACAAAATGCGATTACCGCCGTCTCTCTGCGACCTCTAGGACCTGAAATCGCTTAACATTGTGGTGGGTCGCCTCTTTATAGAGGCACAACTGTGCCTCCTTGATGTAGAACACAACGCTAAAAACATATTCAGAAGAAGGATAGCTTTCAAATGATGTGCTGTTTGATAAGCTTTGACAAAAAGCGAAAAACCTCATTTGGTCTACCTCTAGACTACCTCCATAACAACAAAAATAAAATATAATTGAATATGGTCATGCGACACCTCATTTGAAAGCTCCTGACATAAAGATTTTAAATATCTAAGTCTTATGCTATAGTTTTTAAACCAAATTTGAATTTGCTATGTTTTTCTTTGGGAGGTACTTATATTCAGGAGTGGGGGGGGGGGGGGGGGTTATGGAGCTAGGAAATTCCTAGGCAAGGAAACCTTCTCCATTTAAGATATATGTTACTATAACAAATCTTTTTACGAATTTTCATTTTTCTTGTTTTGACATGGAGGGTTTGAGAGGAAAGAAGAGATGGGAGGCAAAAAAGAATTTGTGTGGCCCTTTTAGGTTTGATGTAGAAAACAACACTAGAAACAAGTTCAGAAGAAGGGTAGCTTTCAAATGATGTGCTGTTTGATAAGCTTTGACAAAAAGTGAAAAACCCCATTTGGACTACCTCTAGACTACCTCCATAACAATAAAAAATAAAATAAAATTGAATATAGTCATGCGACACCTCATTTGATAGCTCCTGACATAAAGATTTTAAATATCCAAGTCTTATCCAATAGTTTTTGAACCAAATTTAAATTTGCCATGTTTTTCTTTGGGAGGTACTTATATTCAGGGGTAGGGGGGTTTATGGAGCTAGGGCATTCCTAGGGAAGGAAACCTTCTCCATTTAAGGTATACCTTGCTATAAAGAATCTATTTACGAATTTTCATTTTTGTTGTTGACATGGAGGGTTTGAGAGGAAAGGGGAGATGAAAGGCAAAAGAGGATTTTTGTGGCCCTTTTAGGTTTAATGTAGAACACAATGCTAGAAACATATTCAGAAGAAGGATAGCTTTCAAATGATGTGCTGTTTGATAAGCTTTGACAAAAAATGAAAAGACCTCATTTGGCCTACCTCTAGACTACCTCTGTAACAGTAAAGATAAAATATAATTATTGAATATAGTCATGCAACACCTCATTTGATAGCTCCTGACATAAAGATTTTAAATATCCAAGTCTTATCCAATAGTTTTTTAACCAAATTTAAATTTGCCATGTTTTTCTTTGGGAGGTACTTATATTCAGGGGTAGGGGGTTTATGGAGCTAGGACATTCCTAGGCAGTGAAAACTTCTCCATTTAAGATATATCTTACTATAACAAATCTCTTTATGAATTTTCATTTTTCTTGTTTTGACAAGGAGGGTTTTGGAGGAAAGGGGAGATGGGAGGCAAAAGAGGATTTGTAGGGCCACTTTAGGTTTGATGTAGAAAATAACCTTTGAAACATGTTTAGAAGAAATATAGCTTTTAAATCATGTGCTGATTGATAGCTTTTGAATAAAAATGAGGCAACAAAATTGGTCTGCCTCCACCTCAATAGGACTAACAGTCAAAATAATATTTTTTTGAATATAGTCATGTAACACCTCATTTGAAAGCTCCTGACAAAGTAATTCCAAATAACAATCTGAATTCTATGAAAAAAAAATATTTTAGTCATCAATTTTAAGTTCATGCTTATATTTGTACTTTTAAGTAAAATATCAAAAACAGCAAAAAAATTCAAAAACTTAGTATCAGTTGAGAGCTGCAAGTGTCAGCAGTTTTTTTTAAGGATAGTTTTTATTTTCAGAGCTAAAGGGTAAGCAATTTTAGGTCAGGGAGATAAACCCGGAGATGGGAGCCAGGAGATAACTTCATCCTGGTCCGCCTAATTCAATAATTAGGATTTTATAGTTAGGTTGAGGTTTATGCTAGGAATAAAAAATAGCTTCAACACATAAAGATTGGACTACTGAGAAAGAAACACTAACTACCAAAGAATGACTAATCTTTATTGAAAATCCTATTTAAAACTCCAATCATAATCTTCCCTTAACTATACATTTTTGCTCCTTCCCTGCCTTATTTTTTTCAAAATAGGTAAGATCAAGAATAGCTTCTCTTCAGAAGGTGACATGCTAGAAAAAGATAAAGAAAATTTTTGTGTTTTGGACAATTAATTCCTGCCCCCCCCCCCTAAAGGTTCTTCATAGCCCCATAATAATTGACTAAATCATATTTAAGGACTGTTAAAATTGAAGGAAAAAAGAAAATATGGGGTATATATTTAGAACCAGTACTGGTCATAAGGAGACATGTTAAGGAAACAATTTTTACTTCATAATATGCCTAATAATCTAGGGTAAAAAACCAATATACAATTGAGTAAAATTATGTAAGATGGTAAATTTCTACTTTAGCTACTTTTGGCTATCTTGGAAAGGGGCTATGTAAGTAAAATGTAACTTTCAGGGATGGGTCTACAGGCTAAAAATATGCCCCAGAAAGGTATTTTAAAGTTCCTACCTCCACTCCTTCTCCCTCTAGAGGGTCTGACCTTTAAAAATCCATGTGTCATAAAATTGAAACTGTGGAAAATAGATCTTCTGCTTAAATGAAGGATCACACAATTGTTTTCAGTTTCACAACTTTACTCAATCCCAATTTATAAGGTTTTAAAGTTATGCAAATACATTTCTTGAATTAAAAAAAAACAACAACATTGATGTGGCTTAAAATCTCAGAACTAAGGCCTGAGAAAAGAACTAAGATGTCTTTTCAGAACTAAGGCCTGTGAAAAAGAAACAGATCACTGAAAATTAAGGAAAATGTGGTTTGGTCAAAATTTCAATAGATATGGTATAAATTTATAGGCAATAGGCAATAGGTATAAATTTGTCCTGTTGACAAATTTCAGGACCCTCTAGAGGGAGAAACAGTAAAGGTAATTACTTTAAGATACCTTCCTGGGACATACTTTAGCATGTAGACCCATCCCTGAAAGTTTCATTTTCCTAACCCAAACTCTTTCCAAGATAGCCAAAAGTAGCTAAAGTAAAATTTCTCTATAATCTAAGCTATATATTAATATGGTTTTTGTTAAAATTATTTAAGATCATACACTTGTAATTATTAGTTTATTGACTTACCTATAAGGACCTCATTTTGGAAATACCAATTATCCAATTTGGATGTATATATCCTGTTAGTGTTTCAGTTTTATTCACATATTAACAGAAAGCTGATTTTCTTCTGATTCTAAAAATGTAACTTTTATTGCTTGATGTTCATTCTATAAATCAAAAATATTAGGCTAAATATAATTATGTCTTTTCAATTGCTTGTCAAAAGAGACCATACTTTTCACTTTTGCTGACGAATTATTGGTGAAAATTTGACCAAGAAGGCAGAGTTCTTGTTACTGCTCTCATTTTGCATCATGCTGTAGTGAAATGAGGAGGTATACAAAATATTGTAAAATGTGATTGTAAAACTGAGAAAACAAGGAAAATAGTCAGGATAAAGTTGTTCCCCTTGTATAATATGTTAAGTAGGATAATTTTGCATATTATGAAGTAAGAATTGTTTTTTGTAACATGTCTTCTTATTACCAGTACTGGTCCTAAATTTATGCCAAATATGGTTAACCAATAGCTGCTGTAAATTATAAAGAAAGAATTTCATCTTGTAAATTATAAAGAATTGCAATGCACAAACAGGGCTTAAAAGAAGAAATCACCATAACAATCTGAAAAGAACATTAAAAACCAGAAAAGTACTAAAATTAGTTATTAATCCATACAGAGTCTTAAAACCATAACATACAGCTTAAACTATATTTCCCATGCATAGGGGCAGCACAAGTCTCTTTCCATTTGAGGGGGGGGGGGGTGGCAAACTTCATAGATTTTACTGAATTGCTATTATACAATGTTTTTGCCAAATTTTTCTGCAGAAATCTGGAATTTTGCATAATTTCTGCTAATTTCGCAAAATTTTTGCCTTAAAACTTCAGTGAATGCCAAAAAAGTTAGGGGGGGGGGATGCATTTGAAATTTATGTCTGCAAGCTATTGAATGCATAATTTACCAAAATGTAATATTAAAAATGTTTAATAACAGAAGAAAACTTGATAATCTGATTATTAAAACATTCTGTGTATTATAAAATAATAGTTTTTCTGTTTTGTTTTGCTATATTTTATATTCATTGGCTAGAAGAAACACAGTAAGTTGTGTAAACTATTTTAAAATGTTTTTCTGTTTCTTCATTGTGTTGACACTACTTCAACATTAAAAAAGGCCAAAGTTTCATATAAAGTTTTTGGAAAGTTTCATATATTCATTAGAATGGACATTGAAAGTTCTACTTACTTACAGAGCTGGAGTTGGCTTTTTTCTCATGGGGGGCAAATTTAGCCCCCACTGCCCCCTACTACACCACCACCACTGAAAATATTACAAGTTTGGCCCATAAATAATGCAATTTTAGCTTGTTTTGCTGCTCACAGGACATGCTTGTCAGGGCATTTAACCCCTCCATCTCACCCCCCCTCCCTAGATTTAGCCTTGCTTTATTCAAATATGTTTTATTCAGAATAGTCCAATTGTCATATCTATGCCTCCAGGTCAGGGGGAATCGCCCCCACCCCCCTTTGAGCCCCTGGGACAAGGGCTGTAAGCAATGCAAATTGTCCATTGTTAAGATATACAGTTTTTATGGGAAGGTTGGTCTTATAAATCTTATATTTGGGCTCATTAAATTGGAAAATCAAAAGTTCCAGTGCCCTTTTCAAAATTATAAAGCTATTTGAGGACACCCCTACCTGTGTCCTTTTCCACTTTTGTTAGGGAGGGGGAAATGCTGCAAAGTGTGCATTTAATGCCCCAACATCCTTGAGTAATGAATAAAAATATACCCCAAAACCAGCAGAAATTATTCTATATAGGAGGGGTGCTGCCCCTTCCTCCTCTTTAATTTCCCCATTTTGGTAGTTTTGGAGGATGATCAGTGGATTGCAAATTGAGAATTTAATCCTTTTTATTAGTTAAAAGGGATTGGACACCAACCAGCCCCTGTCCTAAAACTATTTTTCATGTCTGGTCCTTTTGTTACCCCTCATGGCATCCTATTGACATTTGGATATACCTATTTTCTACTTTCTCTGATGCTGCTCAATTTTATGTTTTGGGGAATTTCATGTAAGGTTGGTATTTTCCATAAGGACATAATGTTCTGGGAGAATCAGTGCTTCCACTTTGTTCCTACTAGATTTCTGTTCCGTCTTTTTGAAAATTCCGACACCCGACCACAGAAAATCCGACTATTTTTCTGACACTGTGGTGGTCCGAAATCCGACAAATGTCCGACTCGAACCGAAAAATCTGACAAAAGTCCGACTTCAAGAATGAAGCTTCTTATTTTCTACACTATTTATAGATCTTCAGAACGGCTAAAAATGGTTTCTCAAATGTCTTCTTCTGCAAGTGATTTTGGCGATTTCAGCTTGCTGTTGTCTTGGCTGAAAAGGATGCAGTGAGTCGCCTTTCAGTTCCCCGATCCGATCCCGCTACTCCCGCTTTCATCCTTTTGGCCCTTCTTTTAGCACGCAGCCCCGCTAGAAATTCTTTGCGCTGACAACGCAGCTATTCGCGGTTCAGACGCCGTGGACCATTAGCCAAGACACTATGTTTTCAAAACGCCGTCAACTGCTTCAAGAAGAAAAAGAAGTTGCACCAAATTTGGAATTTCGAAATTTGCTGCTGTGAAAAATCACAGCAGCAACATTTTAAGAAATTTAAAAGAAATTTCTTGTGAATTATTATCTCAATTAATCAGTAGTTGTACCAAACCAATCGTGCTCAAATCCTCCTCAGGGCCATGCTGCGGTGTTTCTTTTGATCATGAAAATTTCCCTACAGTAGAGTGCAGACGGTTTGTTATAATTGTAATATCCTTTCTTGTTTTAGTTTAAAGCTTATTCCAATAGGCAATGCTTAGAAGTCCTCCAAAAAAAAAGTCCCCCCAGATCCCACCCCAAATACCAGTGAAACTGATACCCATATTGGCTGGTCAAGCTCACTATCACAAAGTCCACATGATAGCTCCAATTCTGAGAATAGGACAATGATCAGTGTAGGGGCTAATGTCACAATAAATGATGATAATGGGTTTCAAGAGGTACTTTCTAGAAGCTCTAAAAAAAAAGGAAAAAAACCTCCCCAATCAAAAGCATTTCCCCTCTCCCTGTCCAAGATCCTCCTTCCCAAAACTTATGAATTTACCTTAAAATTTCTCCTATTTCCCCCTTTGAAATAAAAAAGATTAATGCAATAAGAGTTGCAATTTTCAAATTGATAAAATCAATGTTTTCTCTTGATATTCACCGTGATGGATCTCTGCTAATAGCTGTCCAAGATCAGAAATCAGCAGACACAATAATTATTCTAAAATCCCTTCTGAATACCCTAATTAATGCATCTAAATGGAACCCAAAAGAATCCCCAAAAAAAATTATAGTTTATAATGTTCCCCCAGAAATACCCATTCAGGAGTTAAAAGAAGGGCCCTCAGATAGGGCTGGCAACACAATCCCAGTTGAAGATATTACCCAACTTGGTAAACCTAACTCTAATGGCCTAAAAACAAGTAGATCCTTCTTATTTACACTGAAGGAAAAAATTAATATCCCAGAAAAGTTATTCCTATTTGGGCAAATCAAACCGCACAAGGAATACAAACCAAAGCCTATCCAGTGTCAGAAGTGTCTCAAACTGAGACACACAACAAACAAATGCAATAAAATTCTCCTAGAGTGTAGTAATTGTAAAGCATTCCTTCCTAAAGAGTTGACAACTTGCAACAACACTCGGCCTACATGTATCAATTGCAAAGGTCCACATGAATCTACCAATAAATCACTATACCCTGCATATAAGAAAAGAGCACTAACACTCCAAATAGCAACAGAGAAGGCCATTCCATACCCCTTTGCAGCAACGGAAGCAAATGCTGCCCAACAATCCCAAATAAAGCCCGTAATGAAACCAACCAAAACCCCCAAGTCAAACGCCCCCAATGCATCAAGTACCCTGTATAAAACGCCACCCTCTAAGCCCACTAGCTCACATCCCTATCAGAAGGAATCACCAAGTCAACAAGCCTCCTTGTCCAGTGAGATAAGGTCAGCCTGGCCCCCCCCTCCCAAGAAGAAACAAACCAGAAACACTACCAGGAATCAATCCCTTAGCTGACAAACAGGATGCACAACCAAACATGCAATCCCCAAATACAAGCTTATTCAGTCTAAACTGTAATGCAGTTCAGGCCATGAACATACATCAACTACAGAAAACAAAAATCATTGGAGAATTGGCAAAAATCTACATCCCTGATAATATGCTCATTCAAGCAAAAAAAAGATCTTGCTTTACTTTTAACAAAGCTGAACATTGATACACAGTCATATGAAAAATAAATCAACAACACAACACATATCAATACTCCAGTGGAACGTAAGATCACTCACAGAAAATAAGCTATATGAACTAGTATCTTTTATGAATAATAATTCCATTAATATTGCTTGCCTCCAGGAAACTCAATTAACCCAAAATAAACAAATTAAGTCTCTGGGATATACTATCCTGAGAAAGGATAGATCATCAGAGAGAAAAGGAGGTGGAGTAGCTTTAATAGTTAAAAATAATATAAAATTCTGTGGCATAAACTTTCCAGATTTTGCAAATGATGTTGATGAAATTGGTATCAGTGTTTGGCTGAATAATACAAAAACCTACATAATAAGCTTTTATAACCCTAATGGCCAAACTACAGATGCCATGGATTTCTTTAATTATATAAATAATTCTAATATGTTAAAAAATATCATTATTTGCGGAGACTTCAAAGCCCACAGCCTTTTGTGGGGGAATAAACCAGCAAATAAAGCTGGTAAATTGATTGAGCATATGACTTCAAATAATATTGAATTAGCTGTTGCTACCCCTCCAAACCTGAATACATATTTCAACCCCAAAAGTGGCAGATTCTCTACAATTGACCTACAAATTGTGTCATTAAATATTTTGAAAAAATTTGTATAAATAAAACTGATAGTCTATGTACTGATCACTGCTATAGTTTGCTCCCTAAATGAACCTGCTGAAACCCGATCACACACCTCAAAATATATCAAAACTAAAGCAAATTGGTCTATGTTCCAAAATAAGCTAAATGATGAAATTACAAGTTTCACCCAAAATTCATGCATTTCAAACACAACAGTTGACACACATTCTGAAGTCTTGATATCTTTACTAATAAATACAGCTAATCATGCTATCCCCAGAACAACACTAAAAGAACTTTCCCTAAACACATTCCCAAAGCATGGTGGACAAATGAGTGCCAAAATAAATGGAGAACAAAAAAGGCAGCTAGGAGAGGATTCATAAAAAACCATCACCTACTACATATTTAAAAAATTACAAGCAGAATCTAATCTAAAAAGGACTATAATAGATGCTAAATATAAATACTGGAATAATTTTGCAAATAATCTCTCCAGAGAGACACATGAGCCAATTATCCATAAAGTCATCAGCCACATCTGTGGGAAAAAGACTTCCCCCAACCCACTCATGTATGAGCTTATACATAATAATACCCATTATAACAATGATAATGAAAAAGCTAAGCTATTTGCAACTCTGTTTGTTAATAAGCTAACATCAAATAATCGAAATAAAATATCCCCAATTCCTATGAACCCAAGTTACCAACCACGCCCAGGATCCGAGTATATAACTAGTCCATTTTCAATCCAGGAAATGAATAATGCAATACATCATATTAGGACCAAAACTAGCGGCAGCTATGACAATATACACCCTACATGGATAAAGAATCTCACCCCTTCATACAAACAGGAACTGCTAAACTGTTATAATCACGCTTGGGCATCTTCTATGTTCCCCAATATATGGAAATGTTCGTCCCTCCTACCAATCCTAAAGAAAAATAAACCCAAAGATAACCCTGAGTCCTATAGGCCCATAATGATTACTCCTGTGATGGGGAAAATAATGGAAAAAATGATATATTACAGACTTCTCTGGTTTGTTGAAAAAATAATATGATCCCTCACACTCAAACTGGATTCGGGAAACACCACTCCTCAACAGATGCTTTCATTTTGCTAACAAATGCAATAAATGAATCATTCTCAAAAAATAATGTCCTAGTTGCAGCTTTCCTAGATTTTGAAGGGGCATATGACAATGTGAACCACCAAATCCTTTTAAACAAACTTGCAAACCTTGGACTACCCCCCCAAGCTAGTATCTTTTATAAAATCTTTCATAGAAGTGCGAAGTTTCATTGTTTGTGTTGGTTCAGCCTCTTCACCCCAAAAGACAATAACCAAAGGCCTACCTCAGGGAGCAGTCCTCAGTTGGCTCCTTTTTTCCCTATATCTCTGGGACATGAACCTCCCCCACACGAATCTACAATATGCAGACGATCTGATGCTATGGTCATCTGGCAAAACCTTTGTGATAGCACAGTCAAATCTGCAAAAGTCACTTTTCCAATTTGAAAAATTCTCTCAACATTCAGATTTACCCATTGCACCTACCAAGTCAAAAATAATCCAATTTCACCGAAAGCGGAAACCAAGTTAATGCAAAACTAACTCTAAATGGAACTACTATTCCAGAAGATAATCATAATAATTACCCAGGTCGCATGCTTGACCAAAAACTTAATTTCCACCTCCACATTTCAAACACAATAAAAAAATGCTACAGAAAAACAAATATACTAAAAAGACTTCTTTCCAAAACTTATTTTCAGTATATTCCTAGCCACTATATCATAAGTGGTAATCATCAGGTTCTTGAAATAGCAAAAAATGCTATAAATATTGACCAGCCAAGTGGGAGACCAATCCCGATTAGAGATATCTACCGATGGAGACTATCAGATATTAATTTTAATAAGAATAATCTTATCCTTTCCCCCCTCCCCAATAAGTATTTTCTAAAATTTACCATAGAATTCGTTCTGGCACAAATGGACTAAATTTTCTTGCATTCTCGTATAAGTTTTCTAATTCAAGTGGTTCAATTCTCCTGTCCCCTCTTTGCAGGCATTGTAATATGAATAATGAAACAATTGACCATTGCCTATTTGAATATAATATGCTGACTTCTGCACAACATACCTTGCTTTGTAAACTGTTAAAATGCTTCAAACACCACACAATCTCACTATCAGCCAAGAGCCTAGTCAACTATACCTGCACACAGAGCATAGAAATTGACATCTATCATCTCATAATTGAACTCATAGAGTCGAAAGATCTACTGAAAGATATCTGAAATTATCTAATAAATATGAGGCAATCAAGCCAGTAGCTCTGTAGCCCACAGAGTGAAGCAAAAGGAAAAGGGCTAAATATTATTACTGAAAAGCCCGCCTGCTGTTAAATAGAATAAGAAGAAGAAGAAGAAATTTCGATTTACCTAATTAGCTAATCTACATGTTTACATATTCATCCATATTTCGAATATTTATAAGCAGTGTTTACAATTACGCCGTTTATTTTAATAGTAACGTAATTTTTGCGACTAGTGAATTTACTCAAAAAGGCAACATCTTGTTCAGCCTCAAGTAAATTGTCCCAAGAAGAAGGGTATGAATTTATCCTGAGAAAAGAAGAAACATTCAAAGATTGGGATACATTGTCAACCCAACCCAGAAAGAAGAGGGGCAAATGATCTGATGTTCAGGACGCACGCTTCGATTCACTACAGTTTTTTGAAAACCGAAATTTTTTTTGCTGTCTTTTTTTTTGACAGCAGCAACATTTTAAGAAATTTAAAATAAATTTCTTGTGAATTATTATCTCAATTAATCAGTAGTTGTACCGAACCAATCGTGCTCAAATCCTCCTCAGGGCCATACTGTGGTGTTTCTTTTGTGGATGGTGTAACTTTCCCCATAGTAGAGTGCAGACGGTCCGTTATCATTGTAATATCCTTTCTTGTTTTAGTTTAAAGCTTATTCCAATAGGCAATGCTTAGAAGTCCTCCAAAAAAAATTCCCCCCAGATCCCACCCCAAATACCAGTGAAATTGATACCCATCGTGGCTGGTCAAGCTCACTATCACAAACTTCACATGATAGCTCCAATTCTGAGAATAGGACAATGATCAGTGTAGGGGCTAATGTCACTATGAATGATGATAATGGGTTTCAAGAGGTCCTTTCTAGAAGTTCTAAAAAAAGGAAAAAAAAATCCCCCAATCAAAAGCGTTTCCCCTCTCCCCGCCCAAGATCCTCCCTCCCAAAACTTGGGAATTTACCTTAAAATTTCTCCTATTACCCCCTTTGAAATAAAAAAGATTATTGCAATAAGAGTTTCCATTTTCAAATTGCTAAAATCAATGTTTTCTCTTAATATTCACCGTGATGGATCTCTGCTAATAGCTGTCCAAGATCAGAAATCAGCAGACACAATAATTAATCTAAAATCCCTTCTGAATACCCCAATTAATGCATCTAAATGGAACCCAAAACAATCCCCAACAAAAATAGTAGTTTATAATGTTCCCCCAGAAATACCCATTCAGGAGTTAAAAGAAGGGCTCTCAGATAGGGCTGGCAACACAATCCCAGTTGAAGATATTACCCAACTTGGTAAACCTAACTCTAATAGCCTAAAAACAAGTAGATCCTTCTTATTTACACTGAAGGAAAAAATTAATATCCCAGAAAAGTTATTCCTATTTGGGCAAATCAAACCGCACAAGGAATACAAACCAAAGCCTATCCATGGTCAGAAGTGTCTCAAACTGGGACACACAACAAACAAATGCAATGAAATTCTCCTAGAGTGTAGTAATTGTAAAGTATTCCATCCTAAAGAGTTGACAACTTGCAACAACACTCAGCCTACATGTATCAATTGGAAAGGCCCACATGAATCTACCAATAAATCAATATGCCCTGCATATAAAAAAAGAGCACTAACACTCCAAATAGCAACAGAGAAGGCCATTCCATACCCCTTTGCTGCAATGGAAGCAAATGCTGCCCAACAATACCAAATAAAGCCCGTAATGAAACCAACCAAAACCCCCAAGTCAAACGCCGCCAATGCATCAAGTACCCCGTATAAAACACCATCCTCTAAGCCCCCTAGCTCACATCCCTATCAGAAGGAATCACCAAGTCAACAAGCCTTCTTGTCTAGTGAGATGAGGTCAGCCTGGTCCCCCTTCCCAAGAAGAAACAAACCAGAAACACTACCAGGAATTTATCCCTTAACTGACAAACAGGATGCACAATCAAACATGCGATCCCCAAATATATGCTTATTCATTCTAAACTGTAATGCAGTTCAGGCCATGAACATACATCAACTACAGAAAACAAAAATCATTGCAGAATTGGCAAAAATCTACATCCCTGATGATATGCTCATTCAAGCAAAAAAAGATATTGCTTTACTAATAACAAAGCTGAACATTGATACACAGTCATATGAAAAATAAATCAACAACACAACACATATCAATATTCCAGTGGAACGTAAGATCACTTACAGAAAATAAGCTAAATGAACTAATATCTTTTATAAATAATAATTCCATTAATATTGCGTGCCTCCAGGAAACTCATTTAACCCAAAATCAACAAATTAAGTCTCTGGGATATACTATCCTGACAAAGGACAGATCATCAGAGAGAAAAGGAGGTGGAGTAGCTTTAATACTAAAAATAATACAAAATTCCTTGGCATCAACTTTCCAGATTTTGCAAATGATGTTGATGCAATTGGTATCAGTGTTTGGCTGAATAATACAAAAACCTACATAATAAGCTTTTATAACCCTAATGGCCAAACTACAGATGCCATGGATTTCTTTAACTATATAAATAATTCTAATATGTTAAATAAATCATTATTTGCGGAGACTTCAATGCCCACAGCCTTTTGTGGGGGAATAAACCAGCAAATAAAGCTGGTAAATTGATTGAGCATATGACTTCAAATAATATTGAATTAGCTGTTGCTACCCCTCCAAACCTGAATACATATTTCAACCCCAAAAGTGGCAGATTCTCTACAATTGACCTACAAATTGTGTCATTAAATTTTTTGAATAAAATTTATATAAATAAAATTGATAGTCTATGTACTGACCACTTTGCTATAGTTTGCTCCTTAAATGAACCTGCTGAAACCCTATCACATACATCCAAATATATCAACACTAAAGCAAATTGGTCTGTGTTCCAAAATAAGCTAAATGATGAAATTACAATTTTCACCCAAAATTCATGCATTTCAAACACAACATTTGACACACATGCTGAAGTATTGGCATCTTTACTAATAAATACATCTAATCATGCTATCCCCAGGACAACACCCAAGAAAACCTTCCCTAAACACAATCCCAAAGCATGGTGGACAAATGAGTGCCAAAACAAATGGAGAACAAAAAAGGCAGCTAGGAGAGCATTCATAAAAAGCCATCACCTACTACATATTTAAAAAAATGGCAAGCAGAATCTAATCTAAAAAGGACTATAATAGACGCTAAATATAACTACTGGAATAATTTTGCAAATAATCTCTCCAGAGAAACACATGAGCCAATTAAACATAAAGTCATAAGCCACATCTGTGGGAAAAAGACTTCCCCCAACCCACTCCTGTATGAGCTTATACATTATAATACCCATTATGACAATGATAATGAAAAAGCTAAGCTATTTGTAACTCTTTTTGTTAAGCTAACATCAAATAATCGAAGCAAAATGTCCCCAATTCCTATGAACCCAAGTTACCAACCATGCCAAGGATCCGAGTATATAACTAGTCCATTTTCAATCCAGGAAATGAATAATGCAATACATCATATTAGAACCAAAACTAGCGGCAGCTATGGCAATATACACCCTACATGGATAAAGAATTTCACCCCTTCATACAAACAGGAACTGCTAAATTATTATAATCACGCTTGGGCATCTTCTATGTTCCCCAATATATGGAAATGTTCGTCCCTCCTACCAATCCTAAAGAAAAATAAACCGAAAGATAACCCTGAGTCCTATAGGCCCATAATGATTACTCCTGTGATGGGGAAAATAATGGAGAAAATGATCCTTTACCGACTCCTCTGGTTTTTTGAAAAAAATAATATGATCCCTCACACTCAAACTGGATTCAGGAAACACCACTCCTCAACAGATGCTTTCATTTTGCTAACAAATGCAATAAATGAATCATTCTCAAAAAATACTTTCCTAGTTTCAGCTTTCCTAGATTTTGAAGGGGCATATGACAATGTGAACCACCAAATCCTTTTAAACAAACTTGCAAACCTTGGACTACCCTCCAAGCTAGTATCTTTTATAAAATCTTTCATAGAAGTGCGAAGTTTCATTGTTTGTGTTGGTTCAGCCTCTTCACCCCAAAAGACAATAACCAAAGGCCTACATAACCTAGGAGAGCATTCATAAAAAAACCATCACCTACTACATATTTAAAAAAAATACAAGCAGAATCTAATCTAAAAAGGACTATAATAGATGCTAAATATAACTACTGGAATAATTTTGCAAATAATCTCCCCAGAGAAACACATGAGCCAATTATACATAAAGTCATAAGCCACATCTGTGGGAAAAAGACTTCCCCCAACCCACTCCTGTATGAGCTTCTACATTATAATAACCATTATGACAATGATAATGAAAAAGCTAAACTATTTGCAACTCTTTTTGTTAATAAGCTAACATCAAATAATCGAAGCAAAATGTCCCCAATTCCTATGAACCCAAGTTACCAACCACGCACAGGATCCGAGTATATAACTAGTCCATTTTCAATCCAGGAAATGAATAATGCAATACATCATATTAGGACCAAAACTAGCGGCAGCTATGACAATATACACCCTACATGGATAAAGAATCTCACCCCTTCATACAAACAGGAACTGCTAAATGGTTATAATCACGCTTGGGCATCTTCTATGTTCCCCAATATATGGAAATGTTCGTCCCTCCTACCAATCCTAAAGGAAAATAAATCCAAAGATTACCTTGAGTCCTATAGGCCCATAATGATTACTCCTGTGATGGGGAAAATAATGGAGAAAATGATCTTTTACCGACTCCTCTGTTTTTTTGAAAAAAATAATATGATCCCTCATACTCAAACTGGATTCAGGAAACACCACTCCTCAACAGATGCTTTCATTTTGCTAACAAATGCAATAAATGAATCATTCTCAAAAAATAATTTCCTAGTTGCAGCTTTCCTAGATTTTGAAGGGGCATATGACAATGTGAACCACCAAATCCTTTTAAACAAACTTGCAAACCTTGGAAAAACCCCCAAGCTAGTATCTTTTATAAAATCTTTCATAGAAGTGCGAAGTTTCATTGTTTGTGTTGGTTCAGCCTCTTCACCCCAAAAAACAATAACCAAAGGCCTACATAACCTAGGAGAGCATTCATAAAAAAACCATCACCTACTACATATTTAAAAAAAATACAAGCAGAATCTAATCTAAAAAGGACTATAATAGATGCTAAATATAACTACTGGAATAATTTTGCAAATAATCTCTCCAGAGAAACACATGAGCCAATTATACATAAAGTCATAAGCCACATCTGTGGGAAAAAGACTTCCCCCAACCCACTCCTGTATGAGCTTATACATTATAATAATCATTATGACAATGATAATGAAAAAGCTAAACTATTTGCAACTCTTTTTGTTAATAAGCTAACATCAAATAATCGAAGCAAAATGTCCCCAATTCCTATGAACCCAAGTTATCAACCACGCACAGGATCCGAGTATATAACTAGTCCATTTTCAATCCAGGAAATGAATAATGCAATACATCATATTAGGACCAAAACTAGCGGCAGCTATGACAATATACACCCTACATGGATAAAGAATCTCACCCCTTCATACAAACAGGAACTGCTAAATTGTTACAATCACGCTTGGGCATCTTCTATGTTCCCCAATATATGGTAATGTTCGTCCCTCCTACCAATCCTAAAGAAAAATAAACCCAAAGATAACCCTGAGTCCTATAGGCCCATAATGATTACTCCTGTGTTGGGGAAAATAATGGAGAAAATGATCTATTACCGACTCCTCTGGTTTGTTAGAAAAAAAATAATATGATCCCTCACACTCAAACTGGATTCAGGAAACACCACTCCTCAACAGATGCTTTCATTTTGCTAACAAATGCAATAAATGAATCATTCTCAAAAAATAATGTCCTAGTTGCAGCTTTCCTAGATGTTGAAGGGGCATATGACAATGTGAACCACCGAATCCTTTTAAACAAACTTGCAAACCTTGGACTACCCCCCAAGCTAGTATCTCTTATAAAATCTTTCATAGAAGTGTGAAGTTTCATTGTTTGTGTTGGTTCAGCCTCTTCACCCCAAAAGACAATAACCAAAGGCCTACCTCAGGGAGCAGTCCTCAGTTGCCTCCTCTTTGCCCTATATCTCTGGGACATGAACCTTCCCTACACGAATCTACAATATGCTGACGATCTGGTGCTCTGGTCTTCTGGCAACACCTTTGAGACAGCACAGTCAAATCTGCAAAAGTCAGTTTTCTAATTTGAAACATTCTCTCAACATTCAGATTTACCCATTGCACCTAACAAGTCAAAAATAATCCAATTTCACCGAAAGCTAAACCATGTTAATGCAAAACTAACTCTAAATGGAACAACTATTCCAGAAGATAATCATATTAATTAACTAGGTCTCATGCTTGACCAAAAACTTAATTTCCACCTCCACATTTCAAACACAATAAAGATGCTATAGAAAAACAAATATACTAAAAAGACTTCTTTCCACACCCTAGGGCTGTAAGGAGAAAATCTTACTCCAGTTTAATAAATCACATATAAGACCCCATATTGACTATGGGCTCATCGTCTATGTTGCATGTGCAAAGACCCAGTTGCAAAAAATTGAAACAAAACAAAATGATATAATACGTCTCATATTTGGTCTTAGGAAACCCAGAAGCACCAAGTTTCTGCTTATGGAGAGTGGATTAACAACAATAAGGGAGAGACGTAGCTTTCTCTTGACAAAACATATTAAAAAAATTGAATCAAATAGCTCACATACCCTACATAATTGGTTAAGAAATCCAGCCATGTATAGAGGCATTGCAGATGAGTATGCCAATATTCAGAAGAAGTTCCCCTTACCGGCAAAGTCTATTGCACCTACTTTCCCCCAATCCCCTCCATGGAATTGGTCAATTTCCATAATAAATACTGATTTCTCAAAGTGGAATAAAGATTTAACCCCCATTGCTTTTGTCCAGAAAAATTTGCTGAACTTAATACAATTACTTATAAAAACCACTTCCAAATATTTGTTGATGGTTCAAAAATGAATGAGAAGGTAGCAAGTGGTGCTTTCCTTCCTCATCTGAAAATTGCAATTGGTAAGAGATTATATAGTAATGTATCTATAATGTCTGCTGAGTTAAATGCCATAATCATGGCATTAGAACACCTTAAGGAAAACCAACCTTTGATTGCAAATTCAAATAATATTATAGTATATTCCGACTCTTTATCAAGCCTTGAGTTGCTGGCCTCAGCTCCTCAGTATAAATTGGACATTGACACTTATCATTGTCTCAGTATTATAGATAATCTTGCTTCAAGTGGCATAAGAACTTATTTTCAGTACATTCATAGCCACTCTGGCATAAGTGGTAATCATCAGGTTCTTGAAATAGTAAAAAATGCTATAAATATTGACCAGCCAAGTGGGAGACCAATCCTGATAAGAGATATTTACCGATGAAGACTATCAGATATTAATTTTAATAAGAATAATCCTATCCTTTCCCCCCTTCCCAATAAGTATTTTTCTTAAAATTTACCATAGAATTCGTTCTGGCACAAATGGACTAAATTTTCTTGTATTCTCTTATAAGTTTTCTAATTCAAGTGGTTCAATTCTCCTGTCCCCTCTTTGCAGGCATTGTAATATGAATAATGAAACAGTTGACCATTGTCTATTTGAATGTAATATGCTGACGTCTGCACAACATACCTTGCTTTGTAAACTGTTAAAATGCTTCAAACACCACAAAATCTCACTATCAGCCAAGAGCCTAGCCAACTATACCTGCACACAGAGCATAGAAATCGACATCTATCATCTTATATTTGAACTCCTAGAGTCGAAAGATCTACTGAAAGATATCTGAAAATATCTAATAAATATGAGGCAATCAAGCCAGTAGCTCTGTAGCCCACAGAGTGAAGCAAAAGGAAAAGGGCTAAATAGTATTACTGAAAAGCCCGCCTGCTGTTAAATAGAAGAAGAAGAAGACGAAAAACCGAAATTTTGAACCAAAATCCCTCTTCTGGGCGTAAAAAAAGCCTGTTTATTTTGTTTTCCATACTATTTTACCTTCTGCTTTGCCTTTTTTTCCATCGGATCAAATGGCAGAGAGCAACTTCTACTTCTTCTTGGGCTGCTGTGCGGCGATCTTGACCACGTTTTAGACAGGGTTATACCTTATGTGCCTAATGGTCCAGTCCAGTACAGGCTCTCTACGAAGGTGACGAACACGGTGACGATTTCAAAAAGCTTAGCTACTCATGAGTATTCATTTATTGGAAAACTGGTATAAAAAATCAGACTCTTAATGTAAACAAGTATGGCAGTCTTTGGCCGTAGTTTCACATATTCAAAAGAAGAAAAAAAAAAACAAAAAATGCTGTAACTGCTGCCTTGTAGATTGCACAAGTCCATAGGACTATGCGCAAACGAGCGATGTAAGCCTGATTGTAGAAGCATAAGAAAATGTATCTCTTTTCTGCTCTCAAGATCAGCCTGGCGATTTTCGCCGTGTAAGAGACATCCGAAACAGTGGAAAAGTAATGCAAAACAGGGTTTTCGATTTTCGTTTTCTTTTAAGAAAGATACCTGCATCTTAAAAATTCACTTATGCTCCTAACCCTCTTACGCCGTTCATCTGCACCTAACTTAAACTAAAGCTGCAGCTCCACTAGACTGAACGCACTCGTCTGCCGTCGCGTTTGCTCTAACACAATTGAGTCATTTTAAGAGGGGAGCATCGACCTCTGAGTCGCGGGATACATGTTTCTTTCTTTTCATGCCAGACTTGGCCTGCATGATAGAGGTAAGGGTCACACTTTTGAGCGAATTCCTATGATCTGTTTTCACGTCTTTCAACGTAGAAAAGAACCGCTCTACAACTGCGTTCGAAAACGGCAAGGTCAAAAGATACTGCACAACCCCAACTATGTTGGGGAATCTCTGCGTACCATTTGGCGTTTTCAAAGAAGCCACATAGAGCCAGAAATTCAAGACGTCTGTCACATCTAGAAGATCAAAGGTCAGTAGACTCCGCCATTCTTCTATAATTTTTCGTGCATCCCAAGATGGTGCCTTATACTGCACCGATATCCAAAGCTTTCACAGGGTCAAGTATTTCGCACAATGTAAACAGTTCATCTTCAAATAAAAATCACTGCTTGATTTGCTTCACCGCCTCCACATACAACTTCCGAGCACATCCATAGATGACTTTCACTTCACGTTCATCTGCTTTTGTACTTGGGTCTGATTGCAAGGTCTGAAGAGACTCGTGAGCTGCAACTCCCAAGTACACATCTTCCACTGCAAGGTATTCACTTGTGTTGTCGGGGTCAAGACTCAAAGGCGAGGTTGATCTGACGTAGCTGGTCTTCATGAAATTCATTGCCAGTTTTCTCAAGAGTATCTCCACCTCTAATTTTATTTTGTGAAACAACGGTTTTTCACTTTGAAAACGAAGATTCAAATCTGTAAACAGCTCCAGTATATAGAGCTGGAACTCAAGCTGAATCAGAAGCAGTGGATTCTTTAGGCCTTAACATGCCCTGTCGTTTGCGTGAGTAGGATCTTCAGCTACTACAAAGTGAAAGTAGCTACAAAGTGCATCCCAATTCTGCAATAATCGCTGAACGCACATCCGAAGTGATAGCCAACGTGTCTTACCTGGGGCAAGCACATTCAGGACTGGTGTGTCAGTAAATACCTGATGTAGTTCAAACTCAGAGCGCCTTTTAGCACTCATGTTGAAGTGATTGTATAGAGTCCGACATAGATCTTCCAGTTGCTTTGGCAATTGTTTGCAAGCATAAGAAGCCACCAAATGAATGAAATGGCTGCGGCACTTGACACACATCACAGATGGGAATTTTTCTTTGATTCTGCTGACAACGGAGTTCTAACACCCAAACATGGTATCGCAAGTGTCTGCACAGAACCCAACCCAGTTCTCCGTGAGTATCTTTTTATCTTCAAGAACTTTGCATAGCAGATTGAAAATAGTTTCTGCCTTCCCGTCGGAACACTCAAACATATCTAGAAGGTCGACTTCTACTTCGAAATCCTTATTGCAGAACAAAACTGCAATTGCAAGTTGTTTTTTTACTGCCACATCAGTTGTTTCGTCAATAATGATAGAAAAAGGCGTCAATCTCAACTGATCACACAGAACTTCAATGTAGTGCGGTCCTAATGCCCATCTGATCACATTTGTCACATTTTGCTTGCCCAGCCTAATTTTTCAACAACAGCCTTGTGTGGCAAACTTTTCAGAAAAGGTACAAGAGTTTCTACAAATGATGAAGGCAGATTGTTTTCGACAATGAAAGCAGCCAACTTGGCCTTTAAGTTTTCTTCTTTGTGGACATGATCAATCCTTGTAGTGAGCTTTCTTGAAGCCTCTAATTTCCTTAAACTTTTACTGTGCTTCGCACTCTTTGCATGTTTTTGGAGTTCGGATTTACCACAAGACAAGGACTGACTGCAGTGCGAACAGAAAGCCTTTTCATCAGAAGACTTGTCCTTTGCAAGCCACCCTTTAAATTCAGGGACGTTCAGCCAGCTGTGTCTGAATTTGGCTGTTTTCCTCTGAGCCTTCTTTCTTCGGAAGGATCTTTTTTCTTCTCCCTTTCTTTTCCGCCTTTCTTCCCCACTAAGATATTCAATGTCAGTTTCAGAAGATGACAAGCTGTCCGTCATGATGGTACTTCCTGCAACCAGACTTGATAAGTAAAATGTAATAAGTGTATCCAACAGTTCGTGGTAACGAACTGTAAGTAAGGAGCGACCCGGCTCAATGGTAACTGAAACTCTTAAAAACAGAATTTTGATACCAATAGATACATAAAAAGAATCAGATTTTAATTCTGATTTCAAATGTATAAGTTTCCTCAAGTTTAGTATTACTAATCAAAAGTTACGTGCCTGAGAAAATTTGGCTGTTTTTCGAAAAAAGGGAGAAAGAATAAAAACCTAAAAGCTATAGAACCTTAATGAAAATCACACCATCATATTGAGCGTATAAGATAACCCTACAATAGAGGTTTTAAGCCCCAATCTACAAAAATGTGGAATTTTGCATTTTATGCCAGAAGAAAAATCACGGATGCGTGTTTATTTATTATTTTTTTCCCAGGGGTGATCGTATTGACCCAGTGGTCCTAGAATATCGTGGAAGGGATCATTGGAACGAAAATGAAAAGTTCTAGTGCCCTTTTTAAGTGACCAAAAAAACGGAGGGCAACTAGGCCCCCTCCCATGCTCATTTTTTCCCAAAGTCACCCGATCAAAATTTTGAGATAGCCATTTTGTTCAGCATGGTCGAAATTATAATAACTATGTCTTTTAGGATGACTTAATCCTCCGAAGTCCCCGGGGGGAGGGCTGAAAGTTATCAACTTTACCCAATGTTAACATATAGTATTGGTTATTGGGAAGTATACAGACGTTTTCAGGGGGGATTTTTTTCTGTTAGGTGGAGGGGGGGGGTTGGGTCGGGAGTTATTTGGGAGGATCTTTCCATGAAGGAAGTTTTCATGGGGGAAGGGACATTGCTATGAAGGGGTGCCAGATCTCCCATCAATATTAAAGAAAAAGATCAGAAATTAAATTAAAAAAAAAGTTTTTCAACTGAAAGTAAAGAGCAACACCAAAACTTAAAACGAACTGAAAATATTACGTATATGATTGGGTTCACTACCTAGTCAATACCTCGCTCTTTAAGCCAAATATTTTTTTGTACTTTCATAAGAGCTATTTATTCTAATTAACGGCCTTTGTGATTAAGGAGTCATTTTTAAAAGAATTGGAACAAAAATTCGAACTTTAGCTTAAAGAGCAAGGTATTGACTAGGGGACGAACCCCCTAATATATGTATTAAAAATCTATGAATATAGAAGTTTGTTACGTAAGTTAATTCGTAAGTTACGTATATTTATTACTAATAAAAACGTTCGTAAATAAATTAAACAAGTTTCGAGAAAGCCATTTAACCAAATGAAAGTAAAATTAATATACAAATTTTGTTTCAATTATTCATGTACGGTGAGCCAATATCAAAACCTGCATTAATTCTAAAACGTTGAAAAATTAAATAAAAAAACAAGTTTTTTTAACTGAAAGTAAGGAATGACGTTAAAACTTAAAACGAACAGAAATTATTCCGTATAAAAAAAAGGCTGTTCCCTCCTAAACGCCTCGCTCTTCACGCTAAAGTTAGACTTTCTCACAACTCTATTTTTTTTAAACAATAAAAACTTTAGCGTAAAGAGCGAGACGTTGAAGAGGGGACAGCCCCTTTCATAAACGGAATAATTTCTTTGGGTATATTGTTTAAAAAACGATCAGAATATAAATAAAAAAAACACGTTTTTTAAACTGAAAGTAAGGAACGACGATAAAACTTAAAACGAACAGAAATTATTCTGTATATGAAAGGGGCTGTCCCCTCCTCAACGCCTCGCTCTTTACGCTAAAGTTTGACTTTCTCACAACTCTTATTTTTCTAAACAATAAAAAACTTTAGCGTAAAGAGCGAGGCGTTGAGGAGGGGACAGCTCCTTTCATATACGGAATAATTTCTGTTCGTTTTAAGTTTTAACGTCATTCCTTACTTTCAGTTTAAAAAACGTGTTTTTTTTTATTTAATTGCAGCAAAGGATCTATAAAGTATGCTTTACTTCAAAAAGAAAGAAAATCGCTGTGTCTTCACTGTTGAAAGCTGGTCTTCTTAAATCAGAATTTCATTTTAACAGAGATATTAGCAAAAGATGAACCTGTGAAGCACATTGAATAATTGTGCAGATGATATTGAGTTAATCTTGTAGATGATAAGTTTGCTGTTTTCAATACAGTTTGACTGAATAATTGTAGCTTTCTTGAGAATAGTAAAAAAAAAAAAAAAAAAAAAAAAAAAAAAAACGAATGTGAATTATATAGCCTATGACACTTTTTGATATATTAAAACAAAGCGAATCAGGCTACACCAACCTGAAAAACGACACAGGCTACACCAACCTGAAAAAGCCTGTGTAAATCTACTGTACGATAGTCAGAGTAGCCTTAAAGGAAATTGAAACCCTCTTGACCTTTTAAACCTTCCTTGCAGGATACCCTAGTTATAGCCAGTCAGGAACTCTACTCTTTTGAGACTATCGCGCAATAGAGCTAACTTTGCCTGATAAGTGGATATGCTACTGCTTAGTGAATGCCCAAAACGAGATACAGTCCCGAGATAGCTAATTTCCACTCAGAAGAAGGTCTGCCAATTTTTCTCCTAAGTGGAAGTTAGCTGTGCTTGGGAATAATTTCACTTTGGGCATTACTGACAAGAATGAACAACGAGCAAAAATGGTTTTTTTATAGGCCGAATGAAAGTACTGAAAAAAACACAGCAAAGCGAATATTTCAAGAGGACAAACGCCTCTCTTCTTCAGCGCGAAACGAAATAATGTATCCAAAAACAAACGCGGAAAGTCAATGTGAAAAGAACCAAAAAACCAAAGAAAAAACCAAAAAATTAAAAAGATGAATAAAATTCAATAAAAACCAAAAATTAAAAGAATTAAAACCAAATACCTAACAACCATAAAATCGAGTTATTCTCCAATATCCGCAATTTGCACAAAATCCAAAAAATTATGAACGCCATCGACGGATACTTGCAAACAACTGAGAGAGAAAAATTTGTTTGCTTCTCTCGCTGTTGTTTGCTATATATATATATATATATATATATATATATATATATATATATATATATTATATATATATATATATATATATATATATATATATATATATATATATATATATATATATATATATATATATATATATATATATATATATATATATATATATATATATATATATATACATATATATATATATTATATATATATATATATATATATATATATATATATATATATATATATATATATATATATATATATATATATATATATATATATATATATATATATATATATATATATATATATATATATATATATAAAGTTTTCTCAAAATCTTGATCTATTTAGATTGTTTTTGCAGGCCAGAAAATCCCAGGATACCAATTTTCCAAAATTGTTTTGACAAGCCCTGAATCTTAGTGTTGTTTATAATATTTGCTGTTATTTATGTTCTAACCTTATATATATTTTTTTTTTTTCATTTTCAATCCTGACTTGTTACTGTGGTTTTGCAAGTTTCCTACCTGTATATTGCTTTGTTCTTCATGGGCTAGGTTGTTCATTTGTCTTCTAGCTATTATGAAACTACATAAAATACCTTTTGCAAAAAGACTCATAATACTGTTGTATTTCATACCTATCTATGTTTCATGTGTAATTCGCCTATGTTAAAACACTAAAAATTATACAACCGCTACTGAGACAAATATGATGTATGTTGTTGAAATTTGCTCATAAATATGATGCCACTGACGTGATTTTTTCCCCCAAAACTAAAGCTCTTAACAATTTTTTTCAAACTCAAAAACTTTATTGCATAGAAGGAATTTTTAAGCAGGTTGCTAAAAGAAGGTTAGAAGGGCACCCTGAAAAGTTTTCTTTTTTGGTGAGCATTGGTGAATAATTCACCAAATTTGGTGAATTATTTGAAGCCATTTTAAAGGGTTTTGGGCTATTTCAATATTGGTGTATTCTGTCTTAGTTACAGCTGTCACTGTAACCATGGTGTAGGCTATAGAAAATCTATTGAAATGGGATATTTTTTGTTGTTTTTTTACATCAGTTTATCGTCTTCAAATGTAATCAAAGATTTATAGTAAAAAGATGAACTTGGTTTCAAAATAAGATTGACATAGATGCTGAAACAATATTTTGCTAATTAAGTAATTGAAGGCAAATTTAGACCTTGTCATAAGTGGGTCCTAGAAAGATTGTCCACCTTGGTTAACTTAGCAATTGATTGATTTTATAGAATTATTTGAGATAAATATATTTATATTTTAGTGGATATTAAAAAACTAGACTTATTTTACTGAAAATACTTTTTTAAACTGCTTGAATTCCACTTTAGATCTGAATTTTAAATTCTTTTAGATAATTACTCAATTTTTAATAAATTCTTTAATTGATAAATATAATTCTATGACACAATTTCTTTTTGGATCTAATTAGATCTATTGTCACATTCTTGAAGCGCTAAAAGTAAGAACAGCTAGATATAACCTCCTGGAAAAACATAATGGCATATCAAACAGTTTTTGCTAACAAAAACGGTTTGACTCTAAAACGGAATATTGATACCAATAGATACATCAAAAGAATCAGATTTTAGTGCTGATTTAAAATATATATGTTTCATTAAGTTTAGTCCTACCCATCAAAAGTTATGTGCCTGAGAAAAATTGCCTTATTTTCGAAGAAAGGAGGAAACACCCCCTAGAAGCTATAGAACCTCAATCAAAATCACACCATCAGATTCAGCGTATCTGAGAACCCTATTGTAGAGGTTTCAAGCTCCTCTCGGCAAAAATGTGGAATTTTGTAATTTTTGCGAGAAGAAGGATCATGGATGTGTGTTTATTTTATTTTTATTTTTTTTTTTTCAGGGGTGATCGTATCAACCCAGTGGTCCTAGAGTATTGTGGGAGAGCTCATTCGAATGGAAATTAAAAGTTTTAGTGCCGTTTTTGAGTGACCAAAAAATGGAGAGCAACTAGGCCCCCTCCTACGCTAATTTTTTCCCAAAGTCACCCTATCAAAATTTTGAGATAATCATTTTGTTCAGCATGGTCGAAAACACAATAAATATGTCTTTTAAAAATACTTAATCCCCCAAAGTCCCCGGGGGGAGGGCTGAAAGGTATGAATTTTACCCAATGTTGACATATATTATTGGTTATTTGGATGTCTGCAGACGTTTTTGGGGGGATTTTTTTGGTAGGGGGATGGGGGTTATGTGGGAGGACCTTTCCATGGAGGAAGTTTTCATGGGTGAAGGGACATTGCTATGAAGGGGATGCCGGATTTCCAAGCATTATTTAAAAAAAAACGATAAGAAATAAAAAAAAAGTTTTTCAACTAAAAATAAGGAGCAACATCAAAACTTAAAATGAACAGAAATTATTATGTATATGATTGGGTTCGCCCCCTAGTCATTACTTTGCTCTTTAAGTCAAAGATTTTTAAGTACTTTCGCTATTTATTCTAATTAACGACCTTTGTGATTAAGGGATCATTTTTAAAGAATTGGAACAAAATTCCAGCTTAGCGTAAAGGGCGAGGTATTGACTAGGGTGCAAATACCCTAATATACGTATTTAAAACATGAATATAGAAGTTCATTACGTAAGTTAATTCGTAAGTTACGTATATTTATTGCTAATATAAACGTTTGCAATTAAAATTAAAAACTTTCGAAAAAGCCATTTAACCAAATAAATGTAAAATTAATATGCAAATTTTGTTTTAATTATTCATGTATGGTGAGCCAAAATCAAAACCTGCATTAATTCAAAAACGTTCAAAAAAGTAAATAAAAAAAAATTACTGAAAGTAATGAGCAACATTAAAACTTAAAACGAAGAGAAATTATTCCGTATGTGAAAGGGGCTGTCCCCTCCTCAACGCCTCGCTCTTTACGCTAAAGTTTTACTCTATCTCGCAACGCTATTTTTTAAAACAATAAAAAATTTAGCGTAAAGAGTGAGGCGTTGAGGAAGGGACAGTCCCTTTCGTATTCGGTATAATTTCGGTTCATTTTAAGATTTAATGTTGCTTTGTGCTTTCAGCTAAAAAAAACTAGTTTTTTTATTTACTACATAATAGGCCTATACTTTGTTGTGTTTTAAGCAATAAATAATGAATAAAGTTTTCACTACAGGAGTTAAACCAAATTTTTCCAACCTAATAGTTTTTGGCTTGGAGAGTTTATTAAAAGAATACAGCTAACAGAACAAGCTAAAAGTTGTATTTTCCTTTTTACCGTGAAAGTTTATTGTAAAATAAAATTAACAATTATACTTTAAAAATAGTTCCATCAAAAGACTATTTTTAATTTTTGCACCCTCTTCTTAAAATTGATAATCAGATTTCTACCGCCTTTGACTGCTGAAGGAGTTGAGGCATGCTTTCAACTGTGTTAAGATAAAATATGCTTTGTTGTAGTTAAAAGTCATTATTAGCCATCAATCATTATATCTTTTGTATTTTAGGACTTTCCTGACTTAAATCTGTGTCGTATTCAAGTGTTGATGATAGTATAATACTTCTCATAATTTGTATTAACGCTGTTCCAAGATCTTTCATGGACTTGCCACGAATTCCGAAAAAGGCTAATCTCATCACAGTTTCTGAGGATTCTTTCATTAAGAACGGTAATTCTAAACAGTAAGATTTTCTGTTACGGGAAAAAAAAGTCAGTTTTAGTGTTTTGATTTGAATTGTTTGGAGGCAATTTGACTTCAAGATGGCTGTTAAATGGAGGGCCGCCAACTATGTGATGTTATTAACAGTGTTTTTTAATGTTTCCTCAAAAGATTGTCCTAAAGGGCCAAATAAATATGGATCATGGTCCAGAATTTTTTTTTTTTTAAGTATTTGTGTGTCAGTGTGTTTGTTATTCAAATGTAATGTATTATTAAAAGCGATCTGAATTGAATTGAAAAAAGAAAAGCTACTTTGCTCTAGAAAATAATCGTCCCCTTTTTTCTCCTTTCTCATTAAGTGGTCCTAAGAAAAAAACAAAAAAACTGCATATGTTTTTGGATCGAATTATTACGAGGTCAGGAGTGATAAAAGTGGCTTCTTTTGGTCCACAAAACATTTTAATTTCAGATTTTTAGCTTTTGTTTTGAAGTTTGGTGAGTCAAGTAATCATCCCGTAGAGATATTTTTCTGTTAATATTTTCCATGTGCAGGTATGATGAACGATGTATAACCACCAAAGCAGATGGGTATATCAAGGTATAAGACATGTAAGAGAGGAATAAAGTTAGTTGAATTCGGCTGTTAAACTATGGGAGACTATATTTTGTATTTTATTGTTTGGGAACTAATTAAAACCCCCCAATTGATTGTTTTTTTTTTGTCTTTAGTTGTGTCAATTTTTTGTTATTGTTAAGATGTAAAATGTTAAGTTTTTGGTTATATTTTTCTATTCAATATTTTTTTATTGAGTACGTTATCCTAAGTATACACTTATCCAGTTATTTGTTCCATGTTATGAATTTTGTTTTATGAATTTAAGTTTTTTGTTTATTCTATTTTGATGAGTTTTGTTGAATGTTTCAGGTTTTCGTTTGCTTTATAAAAAGTAGATTTTAAGAATAATTTCAGAAAAAAACTTGAATAGCCTATACATGGCCATATGTATTTCGTATATACATATAATGCCTGTATATTTACATTTTTACACGTGACTAAAAAGAAAAAGCATTCACATTTGTTTAGTAAGTTTTACTGTTAAATTTTCAAATATCTGTTTAATTCAAAATTTGTTTTAGAATTTGAAGACGCTTTACCGCGTGACCTTGAGAAGCCCATTCATTTTCCAAATCATTTTTGACACCAAAACTAGAAGATGTTCCTTTGCTGAATTTACCTAGCATTTCAGGACCACACGAAACCCAAGATTTACAACCCATATATTCTGACAATGAAGGTATATCTGAAACATTGTATTTTTGTTAATTGAAATGTATTGGATATTATTTTATTGAACAAAAAAAAGGACAAAGAGACAAAAAAGAAGGATAAAAAAAGGAAGTCACGTTTTCTTCAAAGGGATGAATCTTTTTAATACAAAGTGAAAGACGATGAGAAAAAAAATCGAAACAAACAATCTACACCAAAAATTTCATTTTTGGTATAAAACATTTTATACCCAAAATAAAGGCGTAGCGAAAATTTTATACCAAACAAACGCGTTTTTTGTGTTTCATACCGAAACAAATGCCAAAAAAAACGTTTTTTTTGCGTGTAAATACACGATGATGAGCTCTTACTAGTTCCGTTTTCAATCGCCACTTATCAGTCAAAGCCTAAATATTGTTTTGTTTGAACCTGAGATATGTCTCTATAAAAAAAAGTATAGCACAGCAAATAAATCTGCTCATAAGGTTTATTTGCCGAAAAAGAAAAATCGAAACTAACAATCAGAGCCTAGCAAAAAATGTATACCAAACAAACGTGTTTTCTGCATCTAAATACACTATGATGAGCTCTTAAAAGTTCTGTTTTCAATCACTAGTTATCAGTTGCTTGTGACCAGTTCTCAGTCACAGCCTAAATATTGTTTTAATTAACAATTCGCCTATAGCCAATGAACATTGAACTAAAACAACATATTTATTGTTCAGAGTTCAATAGAAATTTTTAGCTTAAAATTTGTGCATGGTCTCTATAAAAAAAAAAAAAGTATAGCACAGCAAACAAATCTGCTCGCAAGGTACCCCAACCTCACTCTTTGTTACAAAGAGCATTTTTTAAACGATTTAAAAGTATCCAAATGCTGATGACTGTCACTATATGTGATCGAAATATCCGGAATTTGTTTTATGTTTTTCATTGTCTATTAAAATAATTTATCCCTATTTGAATTATTATTTGTAAGACCTGAGGAAAACGTGACCGCCGTCTTTGTTTGTTTTTTTTTTTAATCCAAAGCTTTGTGGCTACCCAAAAAATTCTAACTTCAATATATGATGTGCATTCTTTTAGCTTTCTCTTTCTTCTTGTTACAATAATTCCTGATATTTTATGTAATATTTCCTCTCGTTCAATTATGGCTTGACTTACCCCTCGGTATACTTCTTGATCTTTTAAGGTTTCATTTCCGCTCTTTTGTTGCATTAGAATAACTAATTTTAAAAGCCTAATATCTGATTATAACAAATTTTAATTGTAACTAATTTTAATTGTAACTAATTTAAATAAAATATCTGATTATAACTAATTTTAATTGTAACTAATTTAAATACAATATCTGATTATAGCTAACTTTAATTGTAAAAGCCTAATATTACGATATCACGAGATCTCGACATCTCACAAGAGTCAATTAACTCAAGTTTGCGGTAATTAAGCTTGCTCATAACGCAAGTAGGATCAACCTATTTTGCCCCCCCCCCCCTAAATTTTTTTTTCGGATCAACCTATTTTGCCCCCCCCCCCCCTCCCTCCCAAAAAAAAATCCTGGATCCACCCCTGCTTCGAATAAATAGGCCTGAGAAAAGCAGTTATCACAGAATTTGAAGTTTTGCACTTTTGTATGCGATTTTATTACCATTACCATTTTCAATGATAATGGTAATAAAATCGTAAGTCTCGGTAATAAAATTTTATTAGCATTACCATTTTCAATGGTATAGCTAATATCACGATGAGAAATGTTTCATCGATAATGAAACAATTACAATAAAATTATTTAGGATACAATTATTTGTAACCTATTGAAAGATTTACTGGTTTTTTTTCTGTTTTTAATTCTTTAGACTTTTGAAACATTTTGTAAGATATGTATTTGTTTTCTGTTTTTTCTTTTAAAGATATACCTGTTTTTTTTTTCTGTTTTTAGCTCTGTAGACTCTCAAAACATTTTGAAAAATATGTATTTGTTTTGGTTTTAAGAGTTTTGTTTTTTTGTGTTATTTGGTTAACCCTGTAGACTTTTAAACTTTTAGGTCACTTTTCACCTCACGGGTCTGGACTTCACTTACAGGGAAATACGTCACTAGTTGTTTCAAAGAATCCATCCACAAGCAGTTTCTCAATTTCGTGTACATCACAATCTGAAGGAAAAGTCTTAGAATATCAGAAAACAGGTTTGAAAAGTCACCTTCAAAGTAAAAACTATGAAGAATTGAAAAGATATCAAAGAACTCATAAAAAGAAAAAGACAAATAAATGTGAGGTATGTGACAAGACCTTTTCTCGAATGCAGACTTTGAACCAGCACATAAGAGTGCATACAGGTGAAAAACCATTTAAGTGTGAGTTATGTGACAAGACTTTTTCTCGAATGCAGACTTTGAACCAGCACATAAGAGTGCATACAGGTGAGAAACCATTTAAGTGTGATGTTTGTGACCAAGCCTTTTCTCAAGCATCAACATTGTACACCCATAAAAGAGTGCATACGGGTGAGAAACCATTTAAGTGTGATGTTTGTGACCAAACCTTTTCTCGAGTATCAAGTTTGAACACCCATAAAAGAGTGCATAAGGGTTAAAAACCGTTTAGGTGTGATGTTTGTGACCAAACCTTTTCTCACGCAGCAGGTTTGAACACCCATCAAAGAATGCATACGGGAGGGAAACCGTGCAAGTGTGATGTTTGTGATAAAACCTATTCTCAATTATCACATTTGAGCACCCATCAAAGAATCCATACGGGTGAGAAACTGTTTAAGTGTGAAGTTTGTGATAAAATCTTTCCTGTTGCACAAAATTTGAACACCCATAAAAGAATGCATACGGGTGAGAAACTCTATAAATGTTATATACGTGACCAAACCTATTCTTGAGCAGAAAATTTGAACAAGCACCAAACAGGGCATATGAGTGAGTAGATACTTATGTTATGTATGCGAGAAGTGTCTTCCGCAAGTTTGCAGTTTGAATACATATCAAATGCAGGTGAGAAACCTTTCATATATTATGTGTGTGTAAAAACTTTTGTGATTTTTAGCACTTTTACTGGCATTAAACAGTGCTTACAGGAGTTTTAGAAGATTGTTATATCCTCAGTGATTTGTGGTTATTATTCTCACGACCAATTAGTACATCAAATTAGTTTTTTCAATTTTTTTATGTGTTTAGTTTCCTTAGCATTTGTATAGAGTGCTACAAGTGTGATTTATGCAAGAAATGCTTGCCGTGGCTGGACTATTTGAACACGCTCAAAGAGTGCACACAGGTGAGCACTCCGTGATTTCTGTTTGATTTCTGGTTAATTTCATTTAAGTCGGCTCTGCATTAGCATTTAACAACCTATTCTAGAAAAAGCTTCTCAGTTTATAGACTACAACAAAACCTTTGGAACAAAAGTGATTTTTATTAAAAAAAGAAAACTTGATGAAGAATTAAAGCTGTTCCACTTTGGCTAATTCTCACATTTAAATTAGCACTTTGGACATTAATAAAGTTATCTGTTTTTTGTGTGTGTTTTTTTTTGGCAAGTTGTGCCACACAACATTTCATTTACCGTGCAAGCATGATTTTGTTTGCTTACCTAAATAAACTACAAAATAAACTTACCTAAATTATTTATTACATTAATTACCTAAATAAAATTACCTAAATAAACTTATTTGAGAGAGAGGATGCCTGAAAATTCAATGAGGTGCCTAAACAAATCTCAAACCCTTAATCTGAGTAGGGTTCTAATCCCAATGCTTTCTAAAAGCCAGAATTAATTTGTACTTTACTGAAGAAAATTCAAATGAATTTACTGAAAAAAAAAGTGCATTGTCAGTTTAATATACATATGCTGATACTTATTCCTTAAAATCTTAATTAATTTTTGATTTCTTTAAGTTATAAAATTGAAAACATTTAAAAGAATTTTTTCAAAGAATTTTTGGTTTAATGAAGTTTTTTATTTTTTTTTAAAACTTATTTTGTGCAAAAATTTTTTTTGATGATTTCTGTTCGTTTTATATTGACATAGTTTTTTTCAGGGAGAACGACTGAGCCTCTTTTGAAGTTAAACAACCATCCCTTCCATAAAATATTGAAAGGGCAATACCCTTTCAATTTCCAATTGAACAAGTCCTTTTTGAAATTTTACAACAACGCTTTCTATAAAAATATTATATGCCCCCAGGGCATAACTTACTACCTTAGCCCTGAAGGTTGTGGGGGGTTGTTATCCTCAAGACCTATTTTCCAGAACTTTCAACTACCTTCAACAAAATGGCTATCTCAAAATTTTGATTGGATGTGTTTGGGGAATTTTCGGGGTTAAGAGGGGATTAGTTGCCTTCCAATCACTTTCGAAAATTAAAAAGAGCACTAGCTCTCTCAATTTCTAATTGAATGAGCCCCTTTTGCAATTTTTACGACAATACTATCTATACAAACCTTAAATGCTCCCAGGGCATAACTTACAACCTTTGTTCTGGGGGTCATCCTCAAATACATCATTTCCAGAACTTTGAACTACTTTGAACAAAATGGCTATCTCAAAACTTTGATTGGATGTGTCTGGAGAAATGATGGATGTGAGAGGGGGTTAGTTGCCCTTCAATCACCTTCGATAATTAGTAAGGGTACTAGCCCTTTCAATTTCCAATCAAATGAGCCCTTTTTGAAGTTTCTACAACATCGCTTTCTATTAAAACCTTATATGCCGCCAGGGCATAACTTACAACCCTTGCCCTGAGGGCTGTGGAGGGGTTGTTATTCTCAAAGACATAATTGCCAGGACTATCAATTACGTTGCAAAAAAATGGGTAACTTAAAATTTTGATTGTATGTGTTTGGGTAAATAGTGAGCGTGAGAGTGGATTTGTTGCCCTCCAGTCATTTTCAGCTATTAAAAAGGGCAACAGCCATTCAAATTTCCAATCGAATGAGCCCTTTTTGAAGTTTCTACCGCAACGATTTCTATTAAAAAAACCTTATATGCCCCCAGGGAATAACTTACAACCCTTACCCTGAGTGCTGTTGGGGGGGGGGGATCTTCCTTAAAGACCTAATTTCCAAACTCAACTACGTTGAACAAAATTGCTATCTAAAAATTTTGATTGGTTGTGTTTGAGAAAAGGTGGGAGTGAAAGGGGGGTTAGTTACCCTCAAATCACTTTCGACTATTAAAAAGGGCACTAGCCCTTTGAATTTCCAATCGAATGCTTTTCAAGGTTCTACGACAACTTTCAATAAAAAGCTTATATGCCCCCAGAGTATAACTTATAACCCTTGCCCTGAAGACTATGGGGGAGTGTCCTGTTCAAAGACAATTTCCAGAACTTTCAACAGCGTTGAACCAAATGGCTATCTCGAATTTTTATTGATTGTGTTTGGAAAAATGATGGGCTTTGAAGGGGTGTTAGTTGCCTTCGAATCACTTTCGACTATTAAAATGGGCACTAGCCATTTCAGTTTCCAATTGAATGAGGCCTTTTTGAATTTTCTGCGACAACGCTTTCCATAAAAACCTTATATGCCCCCAGAGCATAACTTACAACCCTTGCCTTGAGGGCTCCAAGGGGTTTATCATCCTCAATGACCCAATTTTCAACTACGTTGAACAAAATGGATATCTCAAGATTTTGATTGGATGTGTTTGGGGAAACGGTGGGCGTGAAAGGGGGGTTATTTACCCTTTAATCACTGTCTAATTTTAAAAAGGGCACTAGCCCTTTCAATTTTCAATCGAATGAGCCCTTTTTGAAGTTTATACACCATTCCTTTTTTTATAAAAGTATTATATGCCCCCAGGGCATAACTGACAACCCTTGCCGTGAGGGCTGTGGGGGGCTGCCATCCTCAAAGACATAATTTCGAAAACTGTCAACTAAGGTGAAGAAAATGGCAGTCTAAAAATTTTGATTGGATGTGTTTGAGGAAAAGGTAGTAGTGCGAGGAGGGTTAGTGTCCCTCCAATCACTTTCGACTATTTAAAAGGGCACTTACCGTTTCAATTTCCAATCGAATGAGCCTTTCTTCAAGTTTTCACAACAAAGCTTTCAATAAAAAACCTTATATGCCCCGAGGGCATAACTTACAACCTTTGCCCTGAGGGCTCTGGGATGAGTGTCATTCTCAAAGATATAATTTCCGGACCTTTCAACTGCTTTGAACAAAGAGGCTATCTCACAATTTTGATTGGATGTGTTTGGATAAATGGCGGGCATGGAAGGGGTGTTAGTTGCCTTCCAATCACTTTCGACTATTAAAAAGGGCACCAGCCACTTCAATTCCAATCGAATGAGCCTTTTTTGAAGTTTCTACGACAACAATATCTATAAAAAACCTTATATTCCCCCAGGGTATAACTTACAACCCCTGCCCAGAGTTTTGTGAAGGGGGGGGGGGGAGTCATCATCCTTATAGACTTAATTTCCAAAATCAACTACGTTTAACAGAATGGCTATCTAAAAATTTTGATTGGATTTGTTTGAGGAAAAGTTGGGAGTGAAAGGGGGGGAGTAGTTACCCTTCAATCACTTTCGACTGATAAAAAGGGCACTAGCAGTTTGAATTTCCAATCGAATGAGCCCTTTTTCAAGTTTCTACGATAAAGCTTACAATAAAAGCCGTATATGTCCCCAAGGCATAACGTACAACCCTTGCCCTGAGGGCTGTGGGGTGGTTGTCATCCTCAAAGGTATAATTTATGGACCTTTCAACTACTTTGAACAAAAAGGCTATCTTGCAATTTTGATTGGATGTGCTTGGATAAATGGTGGGCATGGAAGGGATGTTATTTGCCTTCCAATCACTTTCGACCATTAGAAAGGGCACTGGCCATTTCAATTTCCAATCGAATGAGCCCTTTTTGAAGTTTCTACGGCAACGCTTTCTATAAGAAGCTTATATGCCACCAGTACACCTTTGGGAACAAGACAGTGCATTTAGTTTTTTGGAGCATCTTTGATATTCCAAAATGTCCGCTCGACTTGTGAATAATATCCAAAATCTTAATTACTAAACTCTCGGGTACTACAGGCACAACAGAAATGTCATCATGATATGACGCTGACGGTGATAAAGAGGAAACAAACAAGTCCATCCTCTAAACAAAAGTATTCTATACTTCTTTCAAAAATACCATATTCTCGAGGGAGTGGCACATCTTCACATAACCTCAAATACATACACTTACATAAAGGGTCTGTTTTCTGTTCTTTTAACAGATCAGTCAAATTTAATGCAGGTGAAATATTTAAAGCATAAACTGAATTCACCATACTGGACAACCCTTTACCTTCCGGGACTTGTCCAACCAGTCGAGAAAATGCATGCATCAACATCTCCTTTCCAGGCTAATATTCGACCGACAACGTAAATTCCTGAAGGTCAAGGCAGATTCTTGCTAGCTTTCCCGCGGTAACATCCATAAGAGATAATGCTTTCAAGGGTTGGTGGTTGGTCCTTACCACAAACGCTTTTGGTTGCAAGTAATGCCTGAATTTTTTGACATACTCCCACAATGCTAATGCTTCTCTTTTCGTAGTAGAATACCGCTGTTCCACAGCTCTTGATACACGACTAGCATGTGCAGTCGGGCGCTCTAAATTATCTTGGACCTGAGAGAGACAAGCACCAATCGCAAAACCAGTCGTCAATATGAATTTTTCATTGTCAAAGTAGGGGTATGCCAAAAGAGACTCAGATATAAGCAGAGACCTGAGTTTCTCAAAGGCATCAATCTAGGGTGTCTCAAACACAAACGACCTTCTCTTTCTCGTCAAATCAGACAGTGACTTTGATATTTTAGCAAAATCTGGAATAAATTTCTTAAAATAGCTTAATGATGCTTCACTAAACCTCAACTCCGAAATATTCCGCGGATAACGTAGCTCACGAATTTCTTAGACCTTATCGGGTCGGGACGCTATACATCCGAGGACACAATATGACCTAAAAAGCTAAGTGAAGACACACAAAATTCACATTCTTTGGCTTGAGCTTAAGAATGTTTTCTCGGAACCTCATGAAATCTTGGCGAGGGATCTCAAACTAGAAATCATAATCGAAGGTTGCAGTCCCACGATTATCTAGGTGAACAAAAACATGCTTCGCTGAGATATCTCGAAGGGCAAATTCAATCATCCTTTTGCATGATGCGGGCGCATTTAACAACCAAATTCCATTCTAATATACTCATATAATCCAAATTGGGCCGTTATTGCGGTCTTTTCGCGATTTTCTGGCTCCACTTCAATTTGCAGGAAACCTTGAACCAAGTCCATCTTTGAAAAAAGTTTGAAAACCTTCAGTTTATCAAGAATGTCGTCAATCCTTGGTAAGGCGTAACTGTCAAATTTGTAGCCGAGTTCAGGGCTAAACAGAAAGTAGGTCTTCCCCGTCTGGGGTGGGAGGACTTCATAAAGAAAGATTTAAAGGAAATGGGAACCTCGTGGACGGGTGTAAAAAGGGAGGCTTTGAAAAGATTGGGGCGGAGGAGGAGCGTGCGTAGCTGAGTTGGCCTCAGGCGGCTTGGTGCTGCGGTGAGTTGTTAGTAGTAGTAGTAGTATGTAAATATATAATACATGAAAAAAAACAAGTCTTTCCACTAAATCTTCTACCCTGCCCATGAACTTGCTAAGGCAAGTTGTCCTAGGGGCGTGCCAGGAATAGAAAAAAAAGAGAAAATTCTAGTGCTAATTTATAGCAGAAATTGAGTATACCAGAAATACTAATAATATAAATATATATATATATATATATATATATATATATATATATATATATATATATATATATATATATATATATATATATATATATATATATATATATATTATATATATATATATATATATATATATATATATATATATATATATATATATATATATATATATATATATATATATATATATATATATATATATATATATATATATATATATATACATATATATATATATATATATATATATATATATATATATATATATATATATATATATATATATATATATATATATATATATATACATATATATATATTATATATATATATATATATATATATATATATATATATATATATATATATATATATATATATATATATATATATATATATATATATATATATATATATATATATATATACTATATATATATATATATATATATATATTATATATATATATATATATATATATATATATATATATATATATATATATATATATATATATATATATATATATATATATATATATATATATATATATATATATATATATGTATATATATATATATATATATATATATTATATATATATATATATATATATATATATATATATATATATATATATATATATATATATATATATATATATATATATAATTTGGCTTTCAAATCAATCAAGTCAGCTTACTGCTCTTTTGTTAGGCTAGGCCTATTATGGTGCTTTGCTGTGAAGAGTAAAAATTTGTAAGGGCACCAGAAATTTTGATTCTTGCTTCCGGCAAAAAATTCAAAATTCTGAATTTTTGTATATAGGAGCTTAAAACCTCTACACTAGGGTGTTCTCATATGCCAAATCTGAATGTGTGATTTCCAGTAAGGTGGGATTTCCAGTAAGAGTACTTTATGTTATATGGGTATTTCCCCTTTTTTCAAGCAATGTTGCTATTTTTCAACCATTCAATTCAAGTATTTAAGCTAAAGCTTTGTTTTTAGGCCACCCATATCCAACACGGAGTTTGCAAATTATAATCGTGTTTTCAGGCACCGAATTTAAAACTTGTTTTGAGTGGGTTCAACAGGATCATTTACCCAAACGGTGTGAGAAGACTTTTGACATCACAATCAAGACAATACATTTGAGACAGTGTTTGAAGGGAAGTGTTGCCCTTCCTAATTACACTGTCACTATGTGCTGTAATACAACAGTCTTTGTAGAAAATTAATCCCAGTATTTTCACTTCAGACGCAACGGGAAAAAGGACTATAGGGAGAGGGTCTCTCTTTAGGGGGTTCAGCCGGAGTATTTTTGGTAGTATTAGTGGTTAGACTGGATTCGTTACACAGGAAATTTAGATAATCAAAAATGTAATTAGCAAACAGCACTACAAGAGTATTACCTTCAGGTAGATAAGCAAGCATTAGAGAGAAGTCATTCACAAATTTATACCCATCTTCGCGCTCGCTCAGAATGTAGTTAATCAGAAAGAAATGTTATGCCTGCAAGTTTGGCCCAATGGCATAATGCGGTAATACCACAGTCAAACTATCCATTTTCTAGACTAATGGGACAGAAAACTGAAAGCATTCAAAAGTGCATTTCTTTTTCGAAATATGTGTGCACAAATTTTTCGGTTACCCCCACCAAAGCTTCATGTTCTTTCTTTCAATGTTACGCATGCATCAGACAATTTATCATTTTTCTGGAACCACACTAAAACACTTTTTTATTTTTTACTTATTGTGTCTTTTTTGGCACTTTTTGTAAAAAGAAGTCAACAATACCATTTTCCGTTCTATTTTTCCTAAATATGGGAATAAATTGGGAGAGGGGTTCGCTAGATGGTTTAATCTCAAAATTTCAGTTACAGAATTTTTAGCTATTAGTGATTATAACTTGTAGGGTACTAATTTCCTATATGACTTTTCTCATTTGCAGTTGAAAGGTTAAATAGGGAGGAATTGTGTATACCCTAAATTGGGAGTCGCAAATGACTTTCGTTTGTGGGCTAGGGGGGGGCAATAGTAAATAAAAAGCCCAGATAATCTGATAGAGTGTACGGTGGTTAGGAATTAGTATTTGTTCTACTCTCACTTTTTTGCGACTTCAAGTTTTGAGAGATGTTAAAGAAAAGTTGAAGATCGGATATTCGAAAATTGTACCTAACCGTGGAAAATATTCACGCCGAGCTTTAGCTAAAATGTATTCCACATATTGTGACCATTCTGTCTTGTTTTTAAGTGGAATGTATTTGTTATTGAATAAGAATGATTTGCGCCAGATCCGTATCGCTTATTTTAGATATTGCAAATTTTTATTGTACCTTCCCACTTCATATCGTAATACACGTATTATTGAGAAGTATGGTGCTACCGACACTATTCAATCGTTTGAACTGCTTAGTAATAATTTGACAAGAAATACCTTTGTGTCCCTAGGCCCAAATCATGATATTATCCGTGTGTTTTGTCAGTGATTAAGGTTTAAGTTATCTTTGTTTCTGTGTATTTGATTAATCTTTTTTTTCCTTTTTAGTGTTCTTTACTCCGCTTGTTTTGTATAAAAGGGGTTATAAATAAATTATTATTATTACAATTATTATTAGGAAGTTCGAGAAATTCAGAAGTTTCGAGTTTTAGGGTTGTCAAGCCCAAAGGTTCCCCACTTCGTGTGTTCGTCCCAAAACAAATCCAAGCCTATTTATCTTTTTTTAATGGGACTACCCTGCTTAACGAGTCCTTTAGAACTAAATACTATTCTAACTAAATTTTAATTCTTTTACATTAAAAATGATGTAAACTTAAAATTGGGTTATTGAGAAGGAAACATGTTAAGAAAACAATTCTTACTTCAAAATATGCAGAAAAATTGGGATTAAAACATTTAGAATACGCTTCTGCTACATTTATTCCCCCCCCCCTTCTCTAATTGTAAATATATGACCCAAACTCTACATTTATCATGTTTTTTTCTGTTTCTTGGTTTCATCGGTGTTGATTTAATTGGCAGACAACCTGGTTGAAACAAAAGTGACACCTAGCAAAATGCATGTAAATAAATAGTTTTGGTTATATACTTTCACATTAGGCGGGGTGTTGGAAGCAGGACCTTAGCGTATGCCCCCCACCAATGTTTTCGTCATTCGGTAAAAAAGAAGTCGGTAAAATCGTGAAGCGAAGCGCCATGATTTTTTTGATGCCACTAAAACTTTTTGTTCGGTTAAATAAAAACCACAAAAATACTCACATTTGACAAATACTGACATCTATAGAAAGTTCGAACTTGGTCGGTAAACTCAGCAGTTTTACCGACTCCTACTGTGAGTTTACAGATGGTGTCACAATTTTCCAATTGGTTAAATAAAGAGTATTAAAACAGTGACATGATATGTAATGAAATCTGAATCTCAATCGGCAAATGCAGTGGTTTTGCCGACTCCTGTAGGGATTTTAAGTATTGTATTCGTAGCGGACATTGTGTTAATTATTGAAAAAACAGTCAGTAAAATGGACAGCCAGTCAGTAAAATCTTTTGCTCCTTCCTCCCCCCCCCCTCCCAAATATTTTGGGTAGTAACGACCCTGGTTGGAAGTAAATTATAGTGGAAGAGCATCCATATTGTGCATATTATATCTTCTGCATATTATGAAGAGTTGTTTTCGTGATTTGTTTTCTTCTTAATATTCCCAGTTCAATCCTTATACCCAAAAACTACTATCTATTGGTTTGCAAAATCAGTTTTGTTTTAACTAATTCCCGGAACCATCTCCAAATAATGCCTCAAATTGGTGTTAAATAACGAAATATAGAGAGGAGGGAACAAAAAATATCTTACAAGTTCTAGGAGAGGGGTAAATTTACCGTTTTAATTTTCTCATTGCATGCACAAAAAGGAGTTTTCAATAAAAGTATGCCTTAAAAAGATTTTTTTTCAAAATCTAATGGGGTAGAGACTTGAGGGGGGGGGGAGGGTAGGCCGTTTTCCAATTTAAATAATTAATACCAGGATACACATTTTTCTATATTTGAAAATCAAAAAAAAATTATCTCACTTTGATAGTTTTCACTTTTTATGAAGTTAGCATATTTCTAACTAGCAGCTGTCCATAATGCCAAATAAAAAACAAATAACTTTTGCTTATGACCTTAGATTATATCCAATAATCAAGTTAGTAGTAAATGTCGAGACATTTCCAAAACATATTGCAGTAATAATTTTATCAGATATATCTGGCTAAATAATGTTCGAAATACTTTGTAAAACATTTTTCAACAAAACAAACAGCGGTATCCAATATAAAAACTGGTTTGAAGGACTTTGATTTTAAGAAAGTGTCTTTTTAAGGTGAGTGTTTCAGGAACAAGTTGGGCCCCTAAGTTCCCTTCCCCCTATTTTGATATTGTATAGCCTATCTTATAAAGTCTTATTTCAAAATAACTCCTTGTAATCTTTACCCCTATCCTTTTCAAAATGATATTTACCTATGTTTTGTATATTCATAGAAATTATTTTTCTTTAATTTTAGCTGTCTAATGTATGACTGAACAATAACCAAAATACCGTCTGTACTCTATAATGTAACGTTTATTACTTTTCTTAGCGTAAGAGAAGAATCGATGAATGAAAATGTCAATATGTTACGTGTCCTCTCTTGTTTCACGGATACTTTTCAATGAAACCATAAATAGTTCTCTTTTTACAGGGCAACAGATTGATAATCAGCAAATTGATTGCTTTAAAAGTAATTATATTTTTTAACAAAAAGTACTAAAAAAATACAATTTTTAACGAAAAAGTATTGCAAAAGTACAAGTTTCATAGAAACTATTCAAAAAATTCGATTTTGATAAAAAAATGTACTTCGGTACTCCCTTTGGCAACCCTGTCTGTAATCCATGCCATCTTTTTCTTATTTCTTATATGTTTCCCAGTTACAGAGGGTAGATCTTTAAAAGCTCTTTTTACTAAGCTACCTTTAAAGATTTTTTAAAGCTTATTCCTAGAATAAAGTAATTGTGAAATCCTTAGTCGGTTTTGTATTAATATTTATATTGTTGAGTTGATCTTTACTCCGTTGTTGAGCACGTGCGTAACCACAAGGAGCAACAGTACAAAATGTTCGAATGGACTAATGAACAAATCAAACAAGACACAATCCTTGTTTAACCCTGTTTCTGGTGAACTCCTTGGGATTAAATTCAGGGGGATTTTCCCTTGTTACACTTTTTTTATGCAGGCATGCCCCAGAAGTAAGGATATACTAAAAGAAAAAGCACATTTGTACTTTCTTTGTTACTCCCCTACCTCCTATGAAGTAAATATGTCATTTTAAAGTCAACCAGGGGATGACCACCTACTAAAGAAGTTTTTGTCACTTTCTATTTTGAGTCTCCTTTTGAAAAAAGAGTGAAAGACAAACCCTTTCTTTTTTGGCATAACTATATCAACGTTGCAAAATTCTAACAATTTTCCCCTAAATTTTGAATTTCATATACGGACATGAATTATAATTAAAATCAATTAAAAAATTAATAATTAAATTATATTTAATACATATTTATATAATAAAATAAATATTTAATAATATTTTAACTACAATCACTTTAAAACAAATAAATTTTGCCACAATTGTAACTTCTTCTTAGCCCTCAGAAGTTAGGAAGATATTCCATCCCTAACCTTCCGGTTGGGAAATCTGACTACGTGGTCTCATCGGCCGGAAATGGTTTCATTTTGGATTCCTAGGCAAACACATAAAGGGTGCCAACAAGCTGGGAACTTGCTCGTGAAGTAAATCCCCAAGAAAGATCCATGATAATGCCAAGTATAAGTATTGAAAATGTGATATGGCGTCCCCGGTAGGCAACATACTCCAGTTCCGGTAGGTGACGGAGATGAAAAATGGATGAGCCTTCCTAGACAGTAAAATCCCCTTGAAGGTTGGATCATGAAACATTCGATCAATAAAAGCAGATGCAACCAAAATACTAGTTGCATATGAGATGCAGAAGTATGAAATCGACTTTCTATATTTGTCTGAAACTCGAATCTCCGATTGTGGTATATCAACTATTATTGGCTCATCAAATTAGCCGTATTGTCTGTATTATTCAGGAGTTTATGACAACTCTGGACCAACTGGATTTGGTTTTCTCCTTTCTGATATGCAAATCGTGCCCTTATTTAATGGGATCTAGAATGTCTAAGACTTGTTTTAGTAAAGATTATAGGGCGAAGGACTAATCTTACAGTCATTTCTGCGTACCGCCCGACCTTAAATGTAACGAATGAAGCGAAGTATACGTTTTATAATGACCTAAAACGAATTCTGGCGCGTTCCGTCCCAAGAATCCCTTGTTGTTGCTGAAGATTGGAATACCAGAGTTGGACAAAGATAATGTTACCAAAAACTCAGAGAGATTTCGTACTTGTCAAGTCTAGATTCAAAGTTCTTTGTTGGATTCTCACTCATATCTTAGTGCTAACACAGGCTTCAAGTCTGATTCTGATCAAAACCCAATAATTACTAGAATTCATCTTTGGGTATCGACCAGGTGTCGTAACTTGTATACCCCCTAGAACATATGCTGCTGGTTTGAATATATTCCCCATTGCCTTGTCAAACCTGTTTAGTGCCGAATCCATCGTGAATTCTGAAGAAAATGTCAAGGAGCCTCCCTATAGTTCTGTAGAGAATTAATGAAAGTTGCTGCTGTTGCTGAAAGTTGTTTGTAGGAGTAATGCAGGAGTCAGCGAGAGAAGTCCTTAGTATGTCATTATCGAAAAGGGTTTTAAATATGGGTTCATTTTTTAAAATGATATCGCAAATAGGATCAATACTTATATTCCCAGTATCTTTATTAATTTACAAACATGCAAAAATATGTTTTTTTATTTATAATGCTTCAAGAGCCTATTGAGTGAAAGCTTAATCATTGGAAACGGCTGTTGCCTCCTCGAACTGTAAAAAATGGTCCGAATTGAAGAAATATATATTCTGTTAAAGCTGAAATGAAATTTCCTGAAGATTTGTAAATTTTAGAGCATTATCTAATGACTTCCGGTGCTCAATGAATCGTTCCACAAATTGGTGGTGTGTTCGACCGATGTAAAATTTTCTGCAACAGCAAGGGATACCATATACTCCACTTACCAAACTAGTACGTGTTTTATCTATTCCAGAATTTAGAAGGCTACTCGACGGTTTGATCGATTTGAAATAAGTGGAAATATTATGTTTTAATTTTTCTTCCAAAAAGAAATTTTCTGTTTAATTTTCTTTCCAAAGATTGGTATGTAAGGTAATGAAACGTATCTATTTTGATTTGTAGGATCCAAAAATTGAGAACTTTCGTTTTTATTACCTTTTTCATGCGTAATATACCTTTTCTGTATTATTTATTTACGAATTATACAGGATATCGTTGCAAAATAAAATATCCCTCAAATACTATAGTCATTATCAATACACTCTGGGGAGAAAATTTTTGTGTTTGTTTTCATCATTTTCGTTTACTGGCCATAGACCCGTTTGTCGTTTTTATATTTATTTCTTTGTTTATGTCATGGCTGGTCAGTTCGGCATTAAATCTTTTGTTCGTCAAGTCTACGGGCAAATTTTAGCAGTATCAGTGAATTTTTATTATCCTCTAGTAAATAGATATGCAAATCTAATAAATCAGCAAGCTTTTTTTAAAATGACAAGAAAGAAACAATCATTCCTAAATCTTTTAGATTAAACACCCACTTTGGTATTGATAATGAAAAGAAATTAAAGGATAAGTTAAGTGTCATAGCTTTAAATCATGTGATTGGCGAAAAAAACAGAGACGTGTAAATTTAATTTGAGATATTAATTATCACAAGAATTCGTTATTCAAGAATATTCCGTAGAAACCTTCCCGGAAAATTAAGGACATGGCTATCAAGTCATTTAATCATGATTTTCACCTTTCAAAGATTCGCTTGGCTGATAATTATATGGACTTTTATTCGAAAGATTCTAAGATTCTGATATCTTATGTCCTCTTTTTTGTCCTGGTCCTGTTATCAAGAACATTTCATCCAAGTCTTTGACTGTTCAGCAGGAAGAAATTTTGGCGGAAGGGCCAAAATTTGGCTTTTCTTCATTTTTTTCGTTGAGAATCACTTTATTTACATAAATACTTTTATGCTTCCAGAAGCTTGGTGGCATAACTTGAGGTAAAAAAACGACAACAAAAAAACTACAGATAAATCAAAATCTGAACAACCAACATAATGGCCCCTTAGCAGCCTGCAGAAATCGAGTCTAACCGTCTGGTCAAGAATCTCACCTGGTTGTCTCTCCCATGCTAATGACACCATGACCTGACACCATTAAGCTGGTGTCTGAGTGAGAAGCCAGACTAAGGCCATGGCATCCTCGGTCGTTGACTCATGCCTGTGTTAAAAGTATCATATTGATGACGTTCAGAAACAAAACAAAAGATATTATGCAGGCAATCCGGTACTATATTATTCAAAATATCGAATATTAACTGTGCTCTATAGAACTCAAATAGACCAGAAACCGGTAGTATATGCAAACTCTTATACAGATTTCTTACCGAAGAACGATAATCATTATTAGAAAGAATCCTGATAGCCTCATTCTGGAGAATAAGTAGCTACATAAGATGTGCGATGTATGTTGACGACCACACTGAATTACAATAAAGTAAATAGGGGTGCTCCAACGAAAAATAACTAAGATACAGTATTCTAAAAAGAAAGAAATGCTTTAATTTACGCATCATTCCAACATTATGGACCACTTTAGAAGATACATTCTGTATATGTTCTACAAACGAGAGGGTCTCATCTAGAATAACTCCTAGGTATTTCACCGTACTTTTCCGAGATATCCGGGACGCACCAGCATTCAGGGTTGTTAACCATGGATAGTATGTGGTAATTTTCCTATTTTTCTTAAATGAATTATATGTATTTACATGTAAACAAAATCCTTGGGTTGACGCAGCCAAGTTTTAGTAAAATGTACAGTCTGAATATCGCTCTCCTAGCACAAATTAGATCAATACACAAATGATCTATTTAGGCCTCAACAATTAAAATGTATAACCGTAAAATCCGCAGAATGCGCCAAACCAGAAATAATATCAATCGCAAAAACATACTTAGTATCAGGAGAAGCTCGGTTTACTAATTTGCTCATCACTATCCCTAAGCAACTAGCATTCAACCGAGCAAGTTTGGAAATTTACCTGTTCTGTATTCCGTGCAAAGTACACTGTGACGTAATCTATTAGATAAACAAACTAATTATTGGATAAGCTAACTAACCGCTGGCGGACGTGATTTATTACATGGCATTTTTGGAAAACGGGGTGATTTAATTGCCCCTCTTGCCAGTAAGTTTTCGTGTTTTTTTAACAGAATTTTCTGATGGTGCTAAAGGAAAATATAAAGGATGGCTGAATGAGGGCCGTCTAGCCCAATAATTTTGAGACCGTGATCCCAATAATTTTGAGACCGTCGAGCCCAATAATTCTGAAAGGGGCAATTAAAGATTATTTTATTACTATGTGCCTATTGAGGATATTATTTACAACATAATCAATAAGTTGCCGAGAGAGATTCGAAAGAAGTAATTCTTTAGGTGGCTGAAGGAAAGACAATGGCAACTAAAGTGTCTGGTTCAGATAAAAGAAAGTTGCAGATTCTAAAGGCAGGTGATAGAACAATGGGCTCTGATTCAGCAGTGAAGTTCTCAGGCAACAAAAGTACGGAAGAACAATGAATCATACTGACAAACCAAATAAACCAACTGAAGATTAAAACAAAACAGTGGACTGACAAAATCAGAAAGAACTTGGACTTAAAAATCAGCCAAGAAGTTGAAACAGCTGTCAGCAAACTGGTTGCTGTAAATCAGAGAACAGAACCGAGTGAGTCTACCATCGAAAACGTCAAAACGGTGATTTACAATAGTCTGTCGCTCGATCTTGAGAAAATGGTACAAGACAAGCTCTGTGAACTTGACCGGCGTTTAAAATCCATTGAGAAATCTGTTTCTAATATCGATCTAGCTACTAATGCTGTGAAAGTGTCAGTCAGCGAAATTAAAGGGACAATAGACAATCACAATGAGACCCTTACACAAGCGTCGCTAGGTAGCCAACTGATATTTTTTGGCCTCGAAGAAAATGTCACAACGAACACTATTATCAAGGAGAACGTAGAAAACAAACTTATGGAACTATGTGCGCAGAAATTTCCAGGCATTCCTTAAGATGCCTCTGATATTGTCTTTGCCCGAAGAATAGGACGCAAAGTTTCAAATCTACCAAGACTGACTGTAGTGACACTTTCAAACTTTAGAGTTCGGTCGCAGATTTAAAAATAGGAAGTAACTCAAGGGGTCTAGAATGTATGTCACTAAATGCCTAACAAAATTAAACGTGAGTTATTCGCATACGCAAAAACTGAATTTGGAGTGAAAAATGTCTAAACCACTGATGGAAACGTTATAGTTAAAACCGGACCCGCAAGTGTCCATAAAGTGTTAAATAAGGATGAGATTATCATTTTGAAAAGATATCTTGATACTTCTATCGGAGGCATTTAAAACTAAGAAAGTGTAGTGATAATACTATTCTTGGATGTAATTAATTTGTAACATTGTTGCTTTTCTACCTTAGTGCTATCATTTCTTTTTCTCTTTCTACTTCTCATTTCTTTTTCTCTTTCTACTTCTTATCCTGCTTATGCTTTTCCTGCTCTATTTCCTGCTTATGCCTCTCTTCTTGTTTTAATAGATGGTCGGATTTCTCAGACTAAAAAAAGGGGAAGGGGGAGAAGGATCAGAGATTATTTCACGTGAGGGTTGCCCGTTTTTGGCCAAGTCATCATCAGCACACATCATCACGAATACTACAAACACCGGAACACTCCTGTTATTGCTATTTTCCTCCACTATCATTATTTAGTCTAATTGATGAAATTAAAAAAAAACATTGTTGATCTCAATGATGAATGATTTTTCATTCTTAACTAAACAGTCCCTTCTAAAAGCCACATTTCTCAATCTGCCAGGATGCGATGACGAGTCAGCTACTTATCCCGTGATAGACAGGGTGAATGCCTCGTCCTGCTCATATGCAACACCCCAAGAATATCTTAATGAAATACTTCCTGCAATTTCTACTCATGATAAATTTAATCTTTTCTGCCATAATGTTCAAGGAATTAAACACAAACGGGATGATATTCTTACATTCACTGCTTAAAAGAAAAATCCTTTTAGTTTAGTTGGTTTAACCGAAACTTGGCTATCTTCTCAAGAAGACATGTCGCCATACTGTTTGCCCGGTTTTGAAGCCATACATCTTCCACAGCACGGAACAAAGTGCTCCGGTGGCATTACATTATTTACAAATGAGTCTATCTCTTACAAGCGCCGCGATGACTTGGAATCAATTTTCAATGGTGTTGTCGAACGTTGTCGATCTGTCAACTCAATAGTCATTGAAATTCTTGGAAAGTCATCTCCAGCAGATTTCATGTGCCTTTTTTATAGGCCACCACCGCCATTTCCAAGTGACACTTTCTGTTCACAAGTTGGGCAGCTTATATCAGAGATTAATGAATGTGGTCGAGGAAAAAATACATGGGTGACTTTTTTGAGTGACTTTATGGGTGACTTTAACATCAACTTGCTGACGAATGATGGTGATGCCAACTCACGTTCATTCCTTGATACAACTGTATCATCTGGTCTTCTCCTAACTGAATTCTTTCCCACACGGTATTGTTCATCTTGAAATAATGCAACAGTGATTGGCAATATATTCCTTTCCTTTAACCCTCACATATCTTTTACCTCGCATATTATTACATCTGATTTTTCTGATCACTACTCGGTCATCACAATGGTCCCAACAAGGGCAGACCGGTCCACTAAGTCAGCGTCTAATCGTGTTTTCACGAATCGAAGTTTTTCCCAAAAACACATTGATTACTTCACTGAAACCCTGAAATCGAATGATTGGTATGCTGTAACTCATGTGTCTTTGGCAGACATTGACAGCAAATACACTCACGAGCAAGCTTAAAGAGTTATCAGAACGGTGTTTTCCTCTACGAACAAGTTGGATCAAAAGTGTTCGCAAAACTCCTTGGATGCCGAAAGGTCTCGTTCAGTCAACCGAACACAGAAACAGACTGTACCTGAAAGCTTGTAAATCTACAACTCCTGAAGAGAGAGAGACATACAAAAAGTACATAAATACATTAAACGGATTAGCAGGTAGTGCAAAAGGCGGTATTATGCGGAGAGAATAAATGAATGTAAGAGTAACTTGAGAAAAGTATGGGAGGTTGTTAATGAAATAATTTGTCAAAAAAGGGAGAAGGTGGCTATACCTAAAGAAATAATAAACATGCATGGCGAGACAGTAGCAAACGAATCTCGTGCTGATGCTTTTAATCAATTTTTTTAATCAGACATCTCTACATGCTTCTGGCCCATCTCCTGAACAAACCCACAGTAGAGCAATATCAGGTCGTTTTCTAGCACCATATACGAAAGAAGAATTACTAGTGATTATCAGTAAGCTGCCTAATAGCAAAACACAAGACACATTTGGGCTGTAAAACTATATCTTGAAGAAGGCCTCGGCAGGCCTTGTAGCTCCACTTACACACTTGGTCAACCTTTCACTAGCAACCGAAGTTTATCCTAATGTGTTCAAAACTGACCAAGTCCTTCCCCTCTAAAAAAAAGAAGACAAGCGTCTTATTTCTAATTATCGACCTATATTAACTCTACTGTTCATATCAAAAGTCCTCGAGCGAGTGGTTAATAACAGAGAATATAGATTCCTCGATGTCAAGCAGCTACTCTCTCCCTGTCATTACGGGTTTCGGCGCTATCATTCTACTTCGCAAGCCTTAGTTGATTCAGTTAAAAAAATTATTAAATAGCCAGGATGCTGGAGAAAAGGTACTAGGGATTTTTCTGGATTTCACTAAAGCTTTCTACACGGTATGCCATTCAATCCTCCTAACAAAACTACATTCATTTGGAATATATGGTGTTGCTCACGAGTGGTTTTCATCGTATCTGACTGATCGTGAGCAATGTGTAATTGTGGAGGGTAGTGTGTAGCTAGAATATCTGGTAAAATCTGGCGTACCTCAGGGGTCGGTACTTGGACCGCTCTTATTCATTTTGTATATCTATGTACTATTCGCTGATGACTCAAATTTCTTCATTGCTGCTGAATCCTCCGAGTCTGCTGCGAAAAAGGCCAAAACATTCTTGACAAAATATCTGACTGGTGTTTTCATGAAAAAATGCAGGTAAATGCTATACAAAGCCGCATCAAGGTCTTCACTTCTGCTCCTTCAAACTCCTAATTGTCTCACAATGTTACACTGTCAATCAATGGAAATTCCATTTTTCAGAGCACAGTTACAAAGTTCCTTGGCGTATTCGTAGATTCCTCTTTATCGTTCAAACATCACATATCCCAGCTGTCTTCAACAGTCTCACGGCAAACATCAATATTACATAGAGCTAGCCTACTTCTAAGTGCTGACATGATGAAAATGCTTTATAAGGCTTTTGTCTCCCCCTACTTGAACTACTGCTGTTCTATCTGGGGCAATACATTCAAATCTCGTCTAAAATCGTTAAAGAGATCACAAAACCGAACAGTTAAGGCCACATATTACCTCCCCCGGCTTTAACTCTGAACAGACCTATACAGAGTCACTGGACCAATAGATATAACAGAGATAATCAACGTTAGTAATCTGCGTTTAGCACACTCGGCAATATCGAATAGAATTCCTCAAGGTCTTCCCAGGTACTTTGAACTTTGTAGCACAATTCATCGAGGAAGAGCTCTCCGCTGCAACAAGTACAATTTTGTGCCAGTGAGAAGAGGGCTTACAAGGTCTCAACACTCTCTAGTTTATAGAAGTATTGCTGTATGAAATTCAATTAGTGAATCTATTAAATCCATGAAATCATTGGGCACACTCCAAAAACAATACCTCTCTTACACAGTGTTCGTTACTGCATGAGTTAATGTTTCAATTTATGCTATCACTCTCCTTCTTTGACTCCACCTCTCCTCAATTCTTTCCTTTCTAGTTCTTCATCCCTGTCTTATGTGATCAGTGCTTCTCTTTTCATTTCATAGTTTGATATAAATTTGTTTACCAATATCGGGCTTGACTCGTACAAGCATTGCTTTGAGTCGAAATGTTCATTTTAATTGTTTCGTTTGTTCATTCATTTAAAAATAAAAGGTTGATTTATTGATTGATAAGCTGCGAATCCAAATGATCAAAAAATCTTACCCCGTTCCCCTCAAGTAGTGCCAATCTTTCACTAGACATAATAAACATGAATAACGGTTGACACAAAAACACCCGTAGATTTTTAAAATACCTTCTCATCTGAGCAATTATTATACACAACACCTATCAAAACTAAAAAAATTAAATAAAGAATGATAAAAAAAACAAAATATTTCCATCATGGCGACTAGCTTCTGTCGCAATTATTACCTAAATGCTGATTTTAAAGCGCAAGATCTTAATTATCTCATTTTCCCTTTAAATAATTTCTTAGACTTTTTTTACTCAATAGTAGCAATAACCTAGACTAAAATAACAGTCATATTCACCAAACTAGGCTCTAGCAAGAACCTAGACTAAAATAACAGTCATATTCACCAAACTTTAATTAACTTTAATCAAACTCAAAATATTTGTTTTCTCTTTCTTTCCTTCTCCTTCTTCCATTCAAAAGTTCCCCTACAAAGTTCTTCCATTCAAAAGTTCATTGTTTCCTTATTCTAAAATATTTTTCAAGGTGAAGGCTGGTATTATGTCCTTTATTGATAAAGTTGAAGCCCATCAAGAACTTAGAACCAAAATTGTGAAACATTTGAATAAATTTGATGAAAAAAAATGAGAATAGAACCACCAAAAGTGACGTAAAATCCCTTACACTTTTTAAACAAGATAAAAACCTTATCATCACCGAAGCTTACTTTCGACTTACTTGCTTGACTTAAGGCTCATGCCGAGGGTTCAGTGTTGAGAACAATGAGACTAGGCGCCTCCAGGTTCTCTGGGTCGCTTCCATCCGAGTAGGGTGGAATCAAAGTCGAATACGACCCGTGCAGGGGCGTCGTGTGACATGCAAAGGAAGTGACCGTAACACCAAACACTATGCTGGCCGAGATGCGTCGAGAAAAGAGTTTGAGCGGTACGTGACAAGAGACTCTGGTTACTAACGAAGTCGGTCCAGTGAAGTCCTTTGAATCTTCGGAGATTTTTCGTCTGTGTGACATCGACAGCACTGAGGATCGATTTTGCAGCAAGCTACGTATCCGCTCCATACAGCAGCACGGTGCTGACTGATGCATTGTAAATGCGCATCTTGGTGAAGCAGCTTATGTTTGGCTTTCGTCTGATGCTGCTAAGCCTCCCAACAAGTGCTGACGCTTTGGCTATTCGAAGGGTGGCTATTCGAAGGGTGGCTATTCGAATGCTATTCGAAGGGTGCCTGGGATCTTCGACAGATTAGATCCCAGGTAAGTGAAGTCTTCAACCACATCTACTCAGTTGCTACTGATGTTGACTTCCTTTATAATAGAACAGGACGTAAGGGGCTCAATGAGCATAACTTTGGTTTTCTGCCAGTTGATCTTCAGTCCACCTTTCGAGGCTTCTTCTGAGAGCACCTGGAGAGCTTTTGTGACTTTTCGAAGGTGTTCGCAACTAGCACAATGTTATCGGCGAAATCAGCATCAGAGAGTAACCAGTCTCCGAATTGAAGACAGAACTGAGGGCAATTTGTCATGCTGGTCATAACATGGTCTATGACGCAGTTGAAAAGCTTGGAAGCGGCGGCGCATCCTTGCCGGACGCCAGTCTTCACCGAAAATCTAGGACTGCATTTTCCATTGACTTGCACGCAGCTTTCTGCATTCTCATACAGCTTTTCAAAAACTGAGTAATAATTCTTAGGTAGACCTGTAGTTCTTAGTATTAACCAAAGTGAACTGCGACAATAGAATCGACGGCAGCCTTAAAGTCCACGAATGCAATGAACACTTTTTGTTGGAATTCTCGCATTTTCTTGATCAACTGGCGCATAGTGAAAATATGCTCCGTTGTTGACCTAACGGGCATAAATCTGGCTAGCTGGACTCTTCTTTTTCTACGCAAAAAGGTGGAACACCTACCCAGGAGTGACATGGCGAAAAGTTTACCAGGAACGGAGAAGAGCGTGATCCAATGATAGTTGATGCAGATTTGACGGCTGCCCTTACGTTTCTAGAGTGGCAATATAATGCCAGCACACCAGTCATTCGGTAAATTTTCCGTCGTCTATACAGCTGAGAAGAATAGCTGGAGCCACAGAATCATCGCTGCACCCCCGTACTTGAAGAGTTCTGCAGAAATATCACAGACGCCGGGGGTTTAATTATTATTTAACCGTTTTACAGCATTTTGAATCTCAGAGGTGGTAAACGGTTGCGATAAAAGGTTGAAAGTAGCCCCAGGTGTGGCCATGGCTGCTTGAATCAGACCTGGGTTGGGATGAGGAACTGCCTCAGCATTAAGAAGCGTTGAGAAGTGACTGCTCCAGGCGGAGAGTTGGCCTGCATCATCATCCATCATGCTTCTGTCAGCGGACAAAATATGGCTCACAATGGAAGTGTTCCCTTCTGTCAGCTCGTGGAGGTGTTTGTGCAGTGAGCGGGTGTCTCCTTTCCTTGAAGCATGTTAAGGATCGCTGGCTTTCTTGCAAGCAAAGGTCTTCCTATCACTTTGCAGTAAGCTACTGTGCACGCCATAGTCGTCTTTACTCTAGCATGTTCTTTGCTAAGCGAGCCTTCCGGCGCAGCTCGATCACATACAGAGTCTCCTGGGATATACAGGGTTTATTTTCGTTTCTGCTGCGGCTGATAGTACTGCCAGCAGAATCGAGTATATAATCTGTGAAAGACTTCCATGCTACTTCGGGGTCATCCTGAACTTGGAGGCAGATAAACCGGTTCGAGATATCGAGAGCATACTTCTGTTACATCTCAGATACAGCCATACTACTAAGATCGACCCTGGGAGGCCGTCTTTCTTGTTTTTGTGCTCTAAGGCGTAGCCTTGGTGTGGCGGCTACCATCCTATGGTCTGTGTTTCCATGCTCAGCCGACCTATAAGTCCGGCAATTTGTTGTTGACGAGCACCAGCGACCCGATATCATAACATAATCGATTGTCTTCTTTGTCTGGCCGTCGTTACTATACCAGGTGTATTTGTGTGTATCTCGTCTCTGAAAGAGCGTGTTTATTATGACCAGATTATGCATATTGCAGAACTGGAGGAGTCTTGGTCCGTTATCATTCAGTGAATCGGGAGTCACAGGGCTGAGAAAGTTTCTCCACACACCCTCGCTGTCATTTATCGTTGCGTTAAGGTCTCCCAAAAGAGTGACGAAGTCGTCGGGTGGGACTCTAGACCAGGTCACTGAGAGCAATGCATAGAACTGATCTCTCACTTCCGCAGGACTCGGATTGTCGGGAGCATAGCATACAAAAATCGTCCACTTTCCATGCTTGAGCTGGAGCTGATCCATCAGTATTCAATCTGAAATTTGTTTATAGGAGAGAAGGCATTTCTTGGCTCTAGCGTTCAGTGCGAGGCCTACACCATTTGTCTTGCTTTTTGGGTCACCAGACCAGATCAGGGGATATCCTTCGCCAATGTCCTCGGACTTTCTTCCGACAAGGCCGGCTTTCAGAAGACCATCCACAGCTACATTGAAGCGTCTTAGCTCCCAGGCAAGCATTGATTTAGCTACAGGAAAGTTGAGTGTGAGTGCGTTCCAGGTTGCGAGTCGTACTCTACCTTGGTCAATAAAGTTCATTTGATGGTCTGAAATCGGTCCAGGGAGATACTGGGGTCGCGGAAGGTAAAGGGAGGTAAGTCATTCGAAGCACAATCATCGTTTTTAGTTGCGGTAAAATTTTTGGGTGGAGGGTTGCAGGCCCAACTGACCATAGGTCTGAGATCTAATTAAGCTAAGATTAGCCTAGATACTGCGAGTCCCTGGGGTGGGCTCCACCTACCTCATCAGGTTGAGGCTGCCCATTAACAAAGAGTGTTTAGTTAGGGGAAACCCCATACCCAGAGGGACTTGGTCAGCGGAAATAGTCTGCCTCATTCCGGACGAACTCCATACGTCTCAAAAGCTGACAAAGTTATCACAATCGTCATAATGGATAACAGTGATTATGAACAAAAAAGGTAAGTAATTATTTCTGATGAAATTATTTACAAAAAGCTTTTGATCCCATTGAAAAATGCACGAAAAAACACAACATGAATTAGAAGTACTCAAAAACAACTTATAAATAACTCATATATTCTATAATAAAATTTTCCCTAGAGGTTGTTCAGTGCCAAAAATTTATGGTTTGCCTAAAGATCCACAAGAATAGTGTTTTTCACTCTATTGTAGTGACTATTTATTCACCGGTTTCTTAATTAGGAAAATGGGTGTCAACAGCATTTCGTCCGCTTTTGGGGACTCAAAGATCTTTTAAAAAATTTTAGTTGATGTCGTAACCCAATTAAGAAATCGTTACATAGACAACAACACCATTCTCTGTAGTTTTGCTGATGTATCTATGTACACAAATTGTGTTGTTTAAAAAAATGTGAATTCATACTAAGAAATAAAATGCAAAAACATTTTGAATTGATAGAAAATGTGCCTTTTGCATGCATGGCCGTTAAGTCATTTTAAAATTGATACACAAGTATTCTTTTTATTTCGGTCTTAGAGGAGAATTTCATCAACAGGTATTCGGTTTAGCAATGGGCCCTCCTTAAAAGTCCAATCCTGGCTAATTTATTTTGGACACTATAGAAATGTCTGCTATTCAGTGTTTTCGTCTGTCTCCTTGTTTCTGGGGTAGGCTTATGGACGATGTCTTATGGTTTTAAGAACATGGATTGAATTCTTTCTTGACCATTTAAACAGGCTTGACAAGAAATATTAAATTTACTTTAGAGCTAGAAAAACAAGATTTGATACTCTTTTTAGGTATTTTATTAGTAAACAGTGATAATGGTATATTTCTTTCAATTTAGCGAAAACCAACACATAATGACAGGTATTTAAATTTACGATCATCTCACCCAATTTCAGTAAAAAAAGGTAACAGTCATATCCTTGGTTGATAGAGTTTTTAAAATTTGTTTCTGGGAGTATATTGATAAGGAACTAATGTATTTGAGGGATGTTTGATTTTGCAATGAGTATCCTGTAAAATTGGTAAATGAAATAATACAGAAAAGGTATATTAAGGACGAAAAAGGTAATAAAAACGAAGGTTTTCAACATTTGGACCCTACAGTTTCCAATAAATATGTTTCAATGCCTTACATACCACTTCTTGGGGAGAGAATTAAACGGACTTTACACGAATATAAAATTTCAACTTGTTTTAAATCAATCAGACCATTAAGTAACTTCTTAAATTCTGAAAAGGATAACACGTAAAAGTTTGGCAAGTGGAGTATCAAGCATCCCTTGCTCTTGAGGAAAATCTTGCGTCGGTCTAACACACCAGCAATTTGTGGAACGATTTAGTGAGCACTAGAATTCAATAGATGATGCTCTAAAATTTACAAAAAAACCCAGAAGGCTTCAATTCAGCCTTAGCTGTAAGGAGGCCTTATTTTTGTGCAATTTTGGTAATTAAATTTCAGTAAAACTTGGAATCTACTTTCTCTAATAGCTCAGAAATAAAGCGACAATTTCAAATTAGCTTGAATTTGAAAATAACTTCGCTTTGCGTAACTAGTCATTAGTTTTGTAGCAACATTTCTTTGTTCAAGTATCGAACGACTTTTGAACCCGTGATTAATGACCCAACTTAGACCAGTTTGGTATAAAACAAAGAGGAATGCAAAGCCTCAAAATACTGAAAAAAAACATTTTGACAAAAATGTTGGTAATTGGCTAAAGGAACGGGGGAAAGGTCGCTAAGCGAATCAAGTACCAAGTTGAATAAAATGTACGGATCAGAGACAAATAGAGTAGTTTCGCCTCGGAAGCTAAGAACACGAGTAAGTGAAGTACCTTTTTAACTAGGATGAAAAGCTAGGACTAGCCTGTATAAATTTCCTATGAGAACAATACTGAAAAAAAGTAATAAGCATCAGAGATATTTCTGTCGCTTAGGCTAGACCCAGGTCTTATACTGAATTAATTTAATACTCACACTTCAGATATTTAACCAAAATTGGAATCAGGGCGAAAATTATCGTTTGAGGGTTGTTAATAGACTTATAAATGGTTTATTAATTAAAGGATGCGTAATCTAATTAAAACCGATTAAAAGTAAAAAAAATATGCGCGCAAATAGTTTAGGACTCTAGATTTTATTATATTTGGTGATTCGGAATATACTTCGGTTAGTATATCGTAATTGGCCAAGGCTTGGGCCGTTTAGACAAATAATAACAATTTAAAGATTAAAACAGTGCAAATTAGTTTCTTCCCAGAAGCTTAAACTTGTGAATAACCAAAGGTGTAAGGAAGGCAAAAAACTCTAACCCAAGAGTCAACGTTAGGAGAACGCCTCCCGTTTCCAGCCAAGTGTCTCTTGGAACTTAGCTTATTGCTTATAAAATATTTTACACCTAGAAGACTTGAACTACCTGGATAATAACATGCTCACTTATTTCTTGATTCTTGGACATTATACGGAAAAGGGCTTCATTCCACTTCTTAGCTACTCTTTCATTGGTTAAACCGTGCGGACTATATATATATATATATAGGCGACCTTGATGTCCTATAGATAGGTTAGGGAAGGAAGTGGAATTATATTGTCATACTAACGATTTCAATTCCTTTCTGTCCAGATAGATTTAATTAATAATCTTCCCTGGTTAAGCTTAAGTTTATCAAAGGTCCAAGGAGTACTAATCTCTGTTACAAGAAATAAAATAAGAATTTTATCAAAGGTCCAAGGAGCACTAATCTCTGTTACAAGATATAAAAATAAGGTCTTGGTTTGGGCTAAACAAATAATTTGATAACTAATTAAATACCGTTAATCCTAGTTTCCGAGAAACAATAATTTGAAGTAAAGGATCTTAACTATCTGAGTACCCAAGCCTTGTCTAACTATTCAAGTGTAACACTTGCAATTAGAAGTGTTGATTGCCTAGAACTAAAATAATCCTTTTTTTCCAGTAAACGACAAGGACTGAACAACGGAAACACGCTAACTATGATTAGCCAACCCAGAAAAGATATTCGAAGAGTTTAGAACAACAAGAATTACAACATTTTTTTCCTTTTATTCTATTTAATAGTAAATGTCACTTTTCACTGGATTTCAAGTACCGATTCCTACCAAAACACCTCAGTTATAACACGCAACCAAATTTTAGCCCTAAACTAGAGGGCGATTTCACAACTGATGACATTGGTACTCAAGTTCTGCGCAACTTTTGTTTAAGAGGGGAGGATTAACAAAAATTATAAATTTTGGTAAAATTTAGTCCCTCTTCCTCCCAAGAAGTTGTTGGTTCAGTTTCTTCCGATGATTATCGTCAAGCCTAGCAGCAACGTTCCAGTGTCCGTATCGTCTGTAGCTTGCTTAAACCTTTTGGAATACTAGTGCCATAGGTTAACCATCTTTAAAATCGTAATCACATTACTAGCCTTGAGGGTTAATTTAAGTCGAGATATTGAGCTAACTCTTACGCAATTTATAAACTAACTCATTATAGTAGTTTAAAACAATTAAAGTCCAGAAGGTTTCCCACATTAAGAGTTTTTAAAGATAGAACCATCAGGAGTTCAAATGAAAACAAAATCAAAGAGTTAGAAATTGCACTACAACTAGCAGAGTCTATAATAAACGCTCTAGAAGGGCAATATAGAGATACCCCTGTCACTAGTAGAATTCAAAATCTATTTGTGGAACAGGTACTTACCATCTCGTTACTAACATATCCAAATCAGATCAAGTCATGGATTATGACTCTTAAACAAATACAAAGAAGTTTAGAAAAAAATGGCATTGCTATGATTATACAAGCTATTTGTTACATACGAGAAGAGATTCGAAGAGTTGCAACAAGTTTAGACATTTCTAAAATCAAAGTTTAGATCATCTAGAAAGTCTTTTAAAAGAAGCCTTTTTACAGGAAAAATTAGCTGCGCAAAAACTACAAGAACTCTTGTCCAAGAAAGAAAGGTCATCTGATTTGGTACGCCAATTTTACTCCCGAATTAGTAGAAAGACAGTGGAGTTTGCAAAGAATTTTTCTGGTATAAGGGCAGATGATATAACTATTGGTATTTTTAAAAGTCGTATGCTCACTTCAATTGGAAGGAAAGTCCTTGAACAAACTAAAGCAACAGACGACAAAGATGAATTATTATTCGCTGGCAAATAGATTTGAATCGATTGATTTAATTTATAGGGATATCTCAGACATGTCTTTAGGAGTAGCAGTGACTGACTCAAGAGACAAGACTTCTCATGGGGAGTAAAGAGATAACTCTAGAGTAGAATTTCAAAACATAGGAAATTGTAATCATAACCGTAAGAAATGTTTAAAGTCTGGAAAGTAAAGCTAGTTTAGAATAGATATGTCAAGACCAACTAGGGGCAATTATTCCAGGAATAAATTTAGTGGAAGAAAAAACGCTTGGCATAAAATTCTGGACTTACGGGGGTCTACGTAGACAATCAGAATATGAGGAACCTCCAATGCGAGTCCACTGTAGTGAAACAGGACACAAAGCAAAATATTGTGTAACTCCAGCACCTATAAGGCAACCCCAAGAAAATTTTTAGGGTTAATTTTGCCGAAAATACTGTGGCCTCCAGGCAATGGTTAGGGAGCCGCTGGAAGTCAAGGGCCCAAATTCTATAGTTTGTAGATATAGGTTAACCATTAGGAATAGACCTAGTGTGACTAGGAGTCACCGACATGTCATGACAGGGAGTCACTTATTTCAGAGGAAGCTTGATAGGAAACTTCTCAAGGATACAAAATAGGTTGCTTTCTGAAAGATGCAAAACTGGGTTGCGTCCATCTGTTAAGGAAGCAAAAAAGCTTTGCATCCATAGGGATACTAAAAAAGGATTGCATCACAGGGCACAAAGGTTGCATTTGCATATGCTCACAGAGTATTCATGATCATGAACCTGGATTGGAGTTTCCCAGGCTAAAAATTGAGACAAAGAAGGCAAGCACATTCTTAAAATAGCTTCTAGAAAAATGAATAGTAGGGTATCGACCATTTACCAAAATTTGATATTTCAGGTAGAGCTCAGAACCAGAAATGTCAAATTTGGGAAAGAAAAGAAGTCCCTTTTCTTAGAAAAGGTTAGGAGATCGTCGTTTGGTTCCCGAGAATTGGTTATTGTATACACTTGGTCATTCTGACAAGAAAAAAAGACGTCAATTTAAGATTATTTTATGAAAAAACTAGTTAATGGAGTCATCCATTTCCTTCATTCAAGTCCTTTTTTGGGGGGCTCAGATGGGACCTGTCTAAACCTTAAATAAATTGAGACAATATAGTGTCTTAGGAAATGTGTTCTGCCAGGTTGAAGAAGCAGTAAATAAGTATGACTTCTGTTAGAGGAGGTAAAGTTAGTGGTACTTACCCCACTCTTAGAAAAAATACTTTCACTCGTAACCTATTTAATATTCGGTCAATTGATACCAGAGGAAAATCATAACTCAGGGCAAATGGTGACAAATACACATAGGTAAAAATACAGTAATAGCACTATCTAAGGAGTATCGATAGGACTAAATTGTATTACCCATAGGATTTAAAATATTGCTGAAAATAAAAGGCACTGCCGATAGGATTTAAAATATCCGTGAAATACAAGATATAGATTATGGAAATTATATAAAACTACTATTTGTAACGTAACCACACACCAAATTTAAACTGTTATTCATTTGAGATTTTTCGGTCTCCGACAATAGAGATAAGTTCAGAATGTTCCAAAGGTTCTAATTTTCATCAGTCGTATTTTTTTTTACTTAGAAAACGGGTACATCATCATCCTCGTAGAATATATTTTTTATTTGCCTTCGGTTTTTAAAGTCTCCCTTTGTTATTGTACTTTTTGGGACCTTCCAATGCTCTTTAAAGGATTTACTTATGATTTGTAGAAATGTCTCTAATATCCTCATCAATGTACAGTTATGACTGTCAATAAAGGACAAGTGATATGACTGAGGCGTCATTAACTTGGGGACGTGACGCTTGAATTATAAAAATAAAACCTGAAACTTCTGAAGGATAGTTGGAAAAGCTTATATTAAGACCACGTTGTACTCAAGTATTTCTTAATAACTTTCACCAGATTCAGGATAAAAGACTAAAACGTTCTACTACATTTCGTCAAACGAAATTGAATATTTATTTTCTATTTACTTTCAGAATAGGGTTACTTCAACCATTGGCCTGGATGAAGTGAGTGAAATACGAGTTTCCTTGCAAGAAGGAAAAAAGCAAAGAAGCATTTCCTTGCAAGAAGGAAATTCCTACTTTCAGTAGGAATGATGTTCAAAAAATTACGAAAATTATAGACTGATTATCGACACCAAAAGTCTCATGGGTTCAATTAACAAGTAGTGCAAGGAGAAATTTAGTTACAATGGATCTTAGTAAATTTGTGTTTCTTTTCTCTTATTCCTTTTAAAACAAAAATAATACTAAGATTCTAAATTGAGGAGATTGTAAGGGGGCCTTATTTTTGTGCAACTTTGGTAAATCAATTTCAGTAAAACTTGGAATCCCCTTTCTCTAATAGATCAGAAATAAATCGACAATTTCAAATTGGCTTGAATTTGAAAATAACTTTGCTTTCCGTAACTAGTCATAGATCTTGTAGTGACATTTCTTTGTTCAAGTATCGGACGACTTTTGAACCTGTGATAATTATTGGAAGACCCAATTTAGACCAGTTTTTTTTACAAAACAAAGAGGAATGCAAGGCTTCAGAATACAGGGAAAAAACTACTTTTTAACAAAAAGATTGGTGATTGGCTAAAAGAAAATGGGAAAGGTCACTAAGCAAATCAAGTGCACAGTTGAATAAAATGTACGAATCAGAAACAAATTGAGTAATTTTGCCTCGGAAGCAAAGAATACGAGTAAGTAAAGTTCTTTATTAAGTAGAATAAAAAGCTACCACTAGCCTGTATAAATTTCCTTTGAGAACAATACTTAAATCAAGTAATAAGGTTCAGAGATTTCTGTCGCTTCGGCTAGACCCAGGTCTTATGCTAAATTAATTTGATACTTACATTTGAGACAATTAAACTGAAATTAGAGCCACGGCGAAAATTCCAGGTTGAGGGTTGTCAATAGAATTATAAAGGATTTATTAATTAAAGGATGCGTAATCTAATTAAAACAGATTAAAAGCAGAAAAATACACGCACAAATAGCTTAGGACTCTAATTTTATCATGTTTGGTGTTTGGGTTTATAATTCGGTTAGTGTATCGTAATTAGCCAATGCTTTGGCCAATTAGACAAAGAATAGCATTTTAAAGATTAAAACAGCACTAACTAATTTCTTTCCAGAAGCTTAAAATTGTGAATAACCGAAGGTGTAAGGAAGGGAAAACAAAAACCTAACCGAGGAGTCAACGTTAGGAGAGCTTTAGTGCCTCCCGTTTCCCGACTAGTGTCTCTTGGAACTTAGTTTATTATTTATAAAATACCTTACACCCGGAAAACTGGAACTACCTGGATAATAAAATTACTTACCTCCTTGTGGATTCTCAGACGTTATACGGAAAAGGACTTCATTCCTCTTTATAAGCACTCTTTCATTTGTAAACCCGTGCCGATTATTTATATAAAGACGAATTCACTGTTATACAGAGAGGTTAGGGAAGAAAGGGGAATTATATTGTCAAACTAAGAATCTCAATTTCTTTCCTTCCAGATAGATTCAATTAATAATCTTCCCTGGTAAAGTTTAAGTTTATCAAAGATTTAAGGAGCACTAAGCTTTGTTACAATATATATAAGTAAGATCTTGCTCCAGGTTAAACAAATAAATTGATAACTAATTAAATACGGTTATTCCTAGTTTCCGAGAAACAATAATTTGAAGTAAAGGATCTTAATTACCTCAGTACCCAGGCCTTGTCGAACTATTCAAGTGTAATGCTTGCAATTAGAAGTATTGATAGCCTAGAACTAAAATAATATTTTTTTTTTGGTAAACGACAAGGACTAAACATCGGACACATGCAATATATGATTAGCCAACTCAGAAGAGATATTGGAAGAGTTCAGAATAATAAGAATTTCTTCCTTACAACATTTTCTTCCTTTTATTCTATTAAATAATAAATATTAGGTGTCACCGGATTTTCAGTACCCATTCTTAACAAAACGCCTCAGTTATAGCACGCTACCAAATTTTAGTCCGAACTTAGAGGGCAATCTCACATAGTAAAACATACATTTTTTCCGAATTTCGAAGTCTTTCGGGACCACATTTCGAAGAAACTTTTCAAGACCAAAAAATAGCGAAAAGTTTATATATTTATTCAGAAAAACATAAAAAATGAAAAACTGTAAGTTTTGAAAGTGTCCTAATGTGTTGACGTAGCCCATTACGGACACGTGTAATAACGTTCAAAGCATTCAGGGCAAACATGAGTAGTGCACTTTTTACATTCGCAACGTTTTTCATATTTACAGGTCTGCTCGAGGCACCTCGATACATTTTCTTTTTGGTTTCCGACAGACCTTACTTCTTTTGAGACTGAATGGGTTAAATCCACTTTGAAAAAGGCAGACGACCTGGACTCCCAGGACTATTGCGCATCCTAACCATGCCGTTGTTCATAAGTGAAACTGCGATAAATGCTTGAAATTCCAGAAGGCCAGATTTAGTTCCAGGTAAATGTTTGCGATGAATAATCCAGAAATTGACAATAATACCGTCAATAAAATTATAAAATAGTCACATATGCCACCTGAGTGGCATATTTTTTGAGTTTGAGTCAAACTCAAAACGAGCAGAAATTAACATGAGTTGGGCTCCAAATCCCTATGCCGTCCCAAGCCCAGAACATAATTTGAACTTTACTGAAAATATATAAATGTTTTTACTTTTCATAACTTCAATAAATCAAATAATATTAACATTTTGATTACTAAATATCAGTATATAAATATTAAACTGACAATTCACGATCATCTGTATTTTTTTCTGTAAAGTGCAAATTATGTTCTGGCCTTGGGAAGGCATATGGGTTTTAAACCCATCTCATGTTAATTTCTGCTCGTTTTGAGTTTGAATCGGTTATTTATTGTAATTTCTGTTCGTTTTGCGTTTCATTTCTTTATCGATGCTGATTTATAGTAGTTTCAATCTTGGTAGATTAATTGATTTGATTTTTGCTCATTTTTGGTTTATTTGAGTTTTTTACTTTTCTTTGAAAAACTTTTTTAATTAATTTCTGTTCGTTTTATATTGACATAGTCTTTTCAGCGAAATAGAAAATAATACTTTAAATCTTTTGTTTTTTTAAGACTTTATAGTTTGACCTGCTATTTGTATGCTGGCGAAAAATTTTCAGCAATTTTTAACAACCTACACCCTTTTAAAAATCTATACACAAATAGTAGTGTTTAATTTAGTTTCAAACCTCATCTAGTTGACCTAAAATAGAAAACTTGATACCATTCGCAAAAAAATCTGTTTACTTTATTTGGTAGCTTGGATATACTTACTCTAATTTGAATTGGTTAAATTTTAAGAGCACCTGCTATTTGTATCCATGAGAAAAGTTTTCAGCAATTTTTAACAACACTGTTAAAAATTGTATTGTTTGTTTAACACTGTACTGTTTAATTTAGTTTCATACCTCCTATAGTTGACCTGAAATGAAAAAATGGACACCATTAGCAAAAAAATCTGTTTACTTTCTTTGATAGCTTGTATACACTTACGCTATTTTGATTTGGTTAAATTCCAAGAGCAGAAGTAGCCCCGAAAGTTTGAACATAATACCCTCAGTCGTTCTTGGGATGGCTGATATGCCTTATTGGGAATTAGCAATATCACAGTGCATTTTGATTTAATCTTGAGGCAACATTTAGTTTTTAAACATAATGGGCAAATGAGAGGGTGGGCGTGGGAGGGGGCGTAGTTGCCCTCCAATCACTTTCAACTATTCAAAAAGGGCATTAAACGGGGTTACTTTGAACTAAAAGTTCCTTTTTTCTCCTTTATTTCGCAATAAATTGTGTAAATGGTAACATAAAAACCTAGAAACACATTTACATATGTGTTTATGACCGCTGAAGAGGGTGGACAATACAGATTTTTTCTATCCCTTCCACACGTCCATCATTTTATTTTAAATGGATTTTAAAGTTAACCACACTTCGTCCAACTTTGAACGACGGTATTTTACTTTACATACTGTTCATGTAGCTTCCTAATTGGTTCAAAGTTGGCCATGCTTTCGGTAAGTTTTAACAACCACTTATTTACAGACTTTTTCCTCTAAGATTCAGTGTAAAAAAAGTCACTTATATTGAACAAAATTAAGAAAAATACAGAAAATTAGACTAAGATTATGTCAAAAAACCGAACTTGCAGAAAAAAAAACTGAAAACCGAAGGCTAGAATTTGTGTTCTTTGCAAAGTTTTTCGTATGACTTTGTAACTTCAAGATGCCCTGTAATTTGGAAAAGTTCAAGTCCTTTTCAAACGAGTGGTCCAGCGAAAACATATCTTTCTTCAACAACAATGACATTACCTTTCTTGGGCCAGTTGTAACTGAAGTCAGCATTGCTCACACGTTCTATAAATTTTAACGTCACCATCCCTTCATCTGGAAAGTCTTCTGTTCGCCCAATGTAGAAATCTTTCTCATAGAACACAACGTAGAAGCCAGACAGTTTATTTGGGAGACCCGAGTCCTTCTTAAAAGTAGCATTGTCACCGCCCTCATGTTCACTGTTCTGGCGTTTATCCCAATTAAGTTCACTGGAATCGTCTCACAGTTTTTCCGGCAAGTTGTCTGATGCGTCGTCAGATGAGCAGTCTAGATTCAGGACTTCTCGTAACCTTTTTCCAGCTCCCTTTCCTTTGTTTGGCTTCATTTTAGCTTTGCCAGATTTCAGTTCACTCGTCCTTAAATCTTCAAGATCTTCATCTTCTCTGTCGCTCGATTCAGCTAGTGATTTTCCGGGAGCCTTGTTAAGCTTAGTTCGCTTACGCGACACAGAACCAACAGTGACACACCGCCTTTTTTCAAAGGAAGTCATGAAAGAATCAACAACTGCCTCACAGATTTCGTCATTTGATCGCCTATCAGGAATCTTTTCGATGCAACGCTTAAGTTGCATCAAGTTACATAAGTTACACAAAAGTTACATAAGTAACGCTTAAGTTGCATAAGTTACAGCATTAAGCATGCTGTGAACCCATTTTGAAGGTTGACATTGTCATCCTTTGCCAGCTCATCCCAAAGGAGCTTCAATAGCTTCGGAAACACCTCCTTTCGGACTGAATTTTCGGCAGGGTTTAGCATCTTGTATTCTTCGAGGGTTCTTCACCAGATTCGTTTAGTCAGCTCAAAGAATGAAGACTATTCTTTTCAATAGTCTATTTTACAAGATGTCAATAATAGCTTGTATGCCCCCAGGGCAAAACTTATAACCCTTGCCCTGAAGACTGTGGGGGGAGTGTCCTGCTCAAAGGTATAATTTCCTGAACTTTAAACTGCGTGGAACAAAATGACTATCTAAAAATTTAGATTGGATATGTTTGGGGAAATGGTGGGCGTGGAAGCGGTGTTAATTGTCTTCCAATCACTTTCGACTATTAAAAAGGGCACTAGCCATTTCAATTTCCAATCGAATGAGCCCTTTTTGAAGTTTTTACGACGACGCGTTCTATAAAAACCTTATATGCCCCCAGGGCTTAACTTATAACCCTTGCCCTGAGGGGTTGTGGGGAAGTGTCCTCCCCAAAAACATAATTTCCATCTGAAAATCCACAACACTAAACAAAATGGCTGTCTAAAAATTTTGATTGGATGTGTTTGAGGAAAAGTTGGGCGAGAGAGGGGGGCTAATTGCCCTCAAATCATTTTTGAATATCAAAAAGGGCATCAGACGTTCGAATTTCTAATCAAATGAGTCCTTTTTCAAGTTTCTACGACAAAGATTTCAATAAAAACTTATATGCCCCCAGGGCATAGCTTATAACCCTTGCCCTGAAGACTTTGGCGGAGTGTAGTGCTCAAAGGTATAATTTCCTGAACTTAAACTTAGTCGAATAAAATGGCTATCTCAAAATTTTGATGGATGTGTTTTGGGAAAATGGTGGGCGTGGAAGGGGTGTTAGTTGCCTTCCAATTACTTTTGACTATTAAAAAGGGCACTAGCCATTTCATTTTCTGATCGAATGAGTCCTTTTTGAAGTTTCTAATCGATTGAACCCTTTTTTAAAAGTTTCTACGAAAACTCGTTCTGTAAAAATTTTATATGCCCCCAGAGCATAACTTAAAACCCTCGTCCTGAGGGCTGTGAGGGGTTTTTTATCCTGAAAGACCTAATTTACATAACTTAAAACTGCGTTGAATAAAATGCCTATCTCAAAATATTGATTGGATGTGTTTGGGGAAAAGACCGGCGTGAGAGGGGGGTTAGTTACCCTCTCATGATTTTTGACTATTAAAAAGAGCACTAGACCTTTTCAATAGTCGATAGCTACGGGCATAACTTACAACCCTTGCCCCGAGGGTTTTGAGGGAGTGTCCTCCTCAAAAACGTATTTTCTGTCTAGAAATTAACTACACAGAACAAAATGTCTATCTCAAAATTTTGATTGGATGTGTTTGGGGGAATGACGGGCGTTGGGGGGGGGGGGGTAGTTGCCCTCCAATCTTCGACTATTAAAATGGGCGCTAGCCTTTTGAATTTCCAATCGAATGAGCCTTTTTTGAAGTTTCTACGACAACGCCTTCTATAAAAACCTTATATGCCCCCAGGGCATAACTTATCATCCTTGCCCCGCGGGTTGTGGGGGAGTGTCCTCCTCAAAAAGATATTTTCTATGTGGAAATAAACTACGCTAAACAAAATGGCTATCTCAAAATTTTGATTGATATGTTTGGGGGAATGATGGGGGTGGGGAGGGGGGCTAGTTGCCCTCCAATCACTTTCTACTATTAAAAAGGACACTAGTTCCTCTAATTTCCAATCGAATGAGCCCTTTTCAAAGTTTCTACAACAATTACTTCAATACGAAGTGTCGGAATATGGAGAAGAAAAAAAAACAGTACATTGTGCCCACATCGTTCTTTACACTAAACAAAATAGCTATCTAAAAATTTTGATTGGATGTGTTTGGGGAAAAGGTGGGCAAGAGAGGGGGGCTAGTTCCCCTCAAATCACTTTCGAATATTAAAAAGTCACTAGACTTTTGAATTTCAAATCGAATGAGCTCTTTTTCAAGTTTCTACAACAAAGATTTCAATAAAAACTTATATGCCCCCAGGGCATAATTTGTAGCCATTGCCCTGAAAACTGTGGGGGGAGTGTCCTGCTCAAAGGTATAATTTCCTGAACTTTAACTGCATGGAACAAAATTGCTATCTCAAAATGTTGATTGGATGTGTTTGGGGAAATGGTGGGCGTGGAAGGGGTGTTAGTTGCCTTCCAATTACTATCGACTATTAAAAAGGATACTAATCATTTGAATTTCTAACCGAATGAGCCTTCTTTGAAGTTTCTACGACAACGCGTTCTATAAAAACTTTATATGCACCCAAGGCATAACTTACAAGCCTTGCCCTGAGGGTGTTCTCATCCTCAAAGACCTAACTTACAGAACTTAAAACTAGGTTGAATAAAATGGCTGTCTCAAATTTTGATTCGATGTGTATGAGAAAAAGGTGGGCGTGAGAGGGGGGTTAGTTGCAATTCAAACACTTTTGACTATTAAAAAGGGCACTAGCCCTTTGGATTTCGAATCAAATGAGCCTTTTTTGAAGTTTCTCCGACAACACCTTCTATAAAAACCTTATATGCCGCCAGGGCATAACTTACAACCGTTGCCCCGAGGGTTGTGGGGGAGTGTCCTCCTTAAAAAAATATTTTCTTTCTGGAAATCAACTACGCTGAATAAAATTTCTATCTCAAAAAAATTTTTGGATGTGTTTGGGGGAATGATGGGCGTGGGGGGGGGGGATATATACCCTCAATCACTTTTGACTATTAGAAAGGGCACTAGCCCTTTGAATTTCCAATAGAATGAGCATTTTTTGAAGTTTCTACGACAACGCCTTCTATAAAAACCTTATTTGGCCCAAGGGCATAACTTAAAACCCTTGCCCAGAGGGTTGTAAGGGAGTGTCCTCCTCAAAACCATATTTTCTATCTAGAAATCAACTACGCTGAACTAAATGGCTATCTCAATATTTTGATTGGATGTGTTTGGGAGAATGATGGGCGCGAGTGGGATTATTTGCCCTCCAATCACTTTTGACTATTAAAAAGGGCACTATTCCTTTGAATTTCAATCAAATGAGCCTTTTTTGAAGTTTCTACGACCACGCCTTCTATAAAAACCTTATATGTTCTGGGGGATAACTTGAAACCCTTGCCCCGAGGGTGGTGGGGGAGTGTCCTCAAAAAGAAATTTTCTATCTGGGAATCCTCTACGCTGAACAAAATGGCTATCTCAAAATTTTGATTGTATGTGTTGTGGGGAATGATGGGCGTGGGGGGGCTAGTTCCCCTTCAATCACTTTCGACTGTAAAAAATGGGCACTACCCACTCCAATTTGCGATAGAATGAGCCATTTTCGAAGTTTCTACGACAACTACTTCGATACGAAATGCCCGGGTATGGAGAATAAAAAGAAAAAAATATAATACATTTTTCCCACATCGTTCTTTACTTAGGCAGCGCTATGGTGCTGGCTATTATACTTGCTAGATATGTAGTCGGCTGCCGGCGGTAGTCGTAAGGACCTGGACCAATAGAGCTCAAGCCTTAAGTAGCGAACGTAGCTAATCACCACCAAAAAATAACCAAGATAAATGTGGAGCTTAGCAACGGCAAGACCAAGCTCACAGCCATTTTTCTCATAGCGTAGCAACTAGAATCACGAACTCTCATCACCAAGATTTCAAAAGTTATCAATGCTTTAAAACAGCGAACAGCGTCAACTTCCTCGTTTAGATTTAAGAGGACTCTGTGCTCACCTGCAAAAGGGGGTACATTTTCTCCAATAGGATTGTCCACGCTTACTTTCCATAGACTCGCTATGAAAAGCACTTTAGTTTTCCTGGCAAAACTGCCAGCTTACTGATGGTGCAGAATTGTCGCTTCTAGCCGTGTCACAGCTAACTTTTGGCTTGGTTGATATATTAGCAGCTGGTTTCTAACTAGAACAAGTTCTAATCCTTTTTAATGAAGGTGGTAACTCTTCGTCATTTGAATCGCTTTCAGATACAGGCACTCGGTTGAGTAATTAAGCCGAGTTTTGGCCAAAGAAAGTGTCTACCACTTCAGATGGGACCCAGGTTGGGTCTCAACCGTCCTCTTCATCACTAGTAAGATCTAGATCTAACTCTTCATAATTGATATCTCTTTCCTCGTCAAATATGATTTTGATGGGTTTTTCGTCAGTCAACTTACTTCGCATCTGAGTAAGAAAATTTACTTTAGCATTATCATTTTTTACGGTAGACAACAAACGAGCACAATTCTACAACATGGACATAATGAACAGGATCATCATCTAGCTAAATCAGAGTGATAATATCCACTTTCATAGTTAGGTACCTCCCCAAATGTATTAATATTAGTAGAGCACTGTCCTCGGACATAGACAGGGGTGATTCTGCATTAGGAGCGAATTTGGCCAGTGTCTTTATGTGTGGACAAAAAGAAGATGGAACAGCCAGCGTATAGGCAATAGGCTAGATAATTCTGGAGAAAAATTCCCACAGCTCAAAAACTTCTAGGTTAGATACAACAAAATTCAGAATTTGAATTCACCTTTTGGGTATAAGTACAGGTACAATATATGTTTCTGATATTGACTGCCACCCGTCGCAGGTTTTTGAAAACCTTCGGTAGATGCCTTGTACAGTACGATAGAAACGCCTTTTGAGAAGAGATAGCACTAAAGTGCTGTTAAAAAAACCGTTAATCTTCAGCTGGAGGTGAGTTACGGAAAAGTGTCCTCAAAAAGCCCCAGTGCCTGTCAGAGGGTTATTTCGGACCATGTTGTGAAGTTCGAGAAAGCAACAGCCATTTCCAATTACAGAGGTTTCACTCAATGGGCTCTTGAAGCATTAGAAATAAAAAAAAACATATTTTTGTAGGTTTATCAATTAATAGAAATACTGGGAATATAAATATTGGTCCTATTTGATTTATTAAAAAAAAAACGAACCAATATTTAAAAATAAAGTATTGCAAGATGTCCCAGAGGTTCGTTCAAATAACAAACCTAAGCGAATAGCAGCATCAAAAGCTTTGCATAAAACTATGTTGCTATAACTTATTCCTAGTTCATTTGCTATTTTAAAATGTTTAATCCAGTTACTTTTGTGAGGTGTTTTCACGAAGGTAGCTTCAAATTAGAAATGTTAGGTAATTGTATATATTCATTTTTGTGTGTTTTTTTTCTTCGTTTGATTTACTGACCATAGAACACATTGTCGTCTTTATATTTATTTCTTTGTGTTTTCTGTCATGGCTGGCCAGTTCTGCTTAAAATATCTTATTAAATAATAAACTTTATTTATTAACAAAATTGCTCAACAAAGAGCCAAAATGACCAAGGCCAAAATAGGAAATTTGTATCACTATAGGTAGTGAGTCTTGGGCAACTCGCATATTTCGTAGAGGATTCAAAAATGAACATTTGACGAAAAGTAGCCTTGCTATTCATTCTTGAATTGAGGATCTCCCGAATATTCTAGTCAAGAGTATTTTATTTCTTTCAAAAGACATTTCGGGGTTACTTTCCCAGCTTATGCAAATGACTAATATTAAAAGAAAACTTTATTAAAACTAGGATGAAATGATAAAACTTAAAGAAATTATTTAAGGATCCTGTCGGCCAAAATATATATAAAAAGCAGTAAATTATACCAATAATATTCAAGACCCAAGATCTGATTCATACTCTTGGAAAAAAGTAAGCTAGTATAAAACATTCAATTGGAAACTGGGTACATAGTTTAGAGCTACAAATTGTTTTTTTTTTACAATTTCAACTTGCCAAAAATTCAAAACTGATAAATAAAGTTATCGGCCTCATTTTTAATGAAAATCTGCTTAAATTTCGTTTTACGAGCCCACTAATCTCAGCAAGTCAATTTGCGACCATCTGGTTTTCGCTTGGCCTAAGAAAAACAACCAAGAAGGCCAATTATCGGCTCAATTCTCTTAATGAGCTAAAATAGATTCTTCTTTAATCTTTAGAAGTAACTATATCTGAGAATAATAGCTATTACTGTGGATTTAAACATTTTAATTTTATTTCAAAGCCAAAATCTGTGTTTTTTCAGTGTTAATGTTTACAGAGTGACAGCATTCTTTTCGAATTTAGTTAAAAAGAAGATGTGGTACTTTGAACGTCTTTTGGAAGATGTTAAAAGTAGGAAAAACACAACAAAAAAAGTTTTCTTTTGCAGAACAAATGAAAATGCTGTCAAATCTTCCAGAATTAGTCATTTGATTGTGAAGGCTGGTAAAAACCTTACTATTGGCGAAAATCTAATCCTCCCTGCCGCAGCAGAAATTGATTTCTGTATGTTTGAAGAGAAAGAGGCAAAGCGAAGAAAACAATTCCATTGTCAAACAAAACCGTTTCAAGCAAAATTAGTGATATGGTGTATCATAGGCAGGGCTTGCGCTGTCTAAGTAAAGAACGATGTTGGCACAATGTATTATTTTTTTCAGGTTTTGCCCAGTGCACTTCTAATCGAAGAAGTTGTTGTAGAAACTTCGAAAAAGGCTCATTCGATTGGAATGGCTAGTCCCCTTTTAAATGGTCGAAAGTGATTGGAAGGCAGCTAACACCCCTTCTATGCCCACCATTTCCCCAAACACATCCAATCAAAATTTTGAGATAGCCATTTTGTTGAGCGTAGTTAATTTCCATATAGAAATTATGTTTTTCAGGAGGACACTCCCCTCACAGCTCTCAGGGCAAGGGTTGTTAGTTTTGCCTTGGGGGCATATAAGGTTTTTATAGAAAGCTTTGTCGTAGAAACTTCAAAAAGGGCTCATTCGATTATAAATTCAAAGGACTACTGCCCTTTTAATAGTCGAAAGTGATTGGAATGCAACTAGCCCACCTCTAACGCCCACCTTTTCCCCAAACACATCCAATCAAAATTTTTAGATATCCAATTTGTTCAACTTAGTTGTAAGTTCTGGAAATTAGGTCTTTGAGGATGCCCCCCCCCCCCCCGCACAGCCCTCAGGGCAAGGGTTGAGAGTTATGCCCTGGCGGCATATAAGCTTTTTTATAGAAAGCGTTGTTGTAGAAACTTCGAAAAGCGCTCATTCGATTGGAAATTGAAATGGCTAATGCCCTTTCTAATAGTCGAAAGTGATTGGAAGGCAACTAACACCCCTTCCATGCCCACCATTTATCCAAACACATCCAATCAAAATTGTGAGATAGCCTTTTTGTTCAATATAGTTGAAAGGTCAGGAAATTATATCTTTGAGCATGATACTCCCCCCACAGCCCTCAGGGAAAGGGTTGTAATTTATGCCCTGGGGGCATATAATGTTTTTATTGAAAGCTCTGTCGTAGAAACTTGAAAAAGGGCTCATTCAATTGGAAATTCAAACGACTAGTGACCTTTTTAATGGTCGAAAGTAATTGGAAGGCAACTAACACCCCTTCCATGCCAACCATTTATCCAAACACATCCAATCAAAATTGTGAGATAGCCTTTTTGTTAAATATAGCTGAAAGGTCCGGAAATTATATCTTTGAGGATGATACTCCCCCCACAGCCCTCAGGGCAAGGGTTGTAAGTTATGCCATGGGGGCATATAAGCTTTTTATTTAAAGCTTTATCGTAGAAACTTGAAAAAGGGCTCATTCGATTGGAAATTCAAACGGCTCGTGCCCTTTTAATAGTCGAAAGTGATTGGAGGGCAACTAACCCCTCTTTCAGTCCCACCTTTTCCTCAGACACATAAAATCAAAATTTTTAGATTGCCATTTTGTTCAAAGTAGTTAAAACTTTTGGAAAATAAGTCTTTAAGGATGATCCCCCCCCCCGACAGCACTCAGGGCAAGGGTTGTAAGTTATGCCCTGGTTGCATATAAGTTTTTTTTTTATACAAATCGTTGTCTAGTTGCCTAGACAACTAGACAGTTATACCCTGGGGGCATATAGGATTGTTAAGGGCTAGTGTCCTTTTTAATAGTTGAAAATAATTGGAGGGAAACTAACCCCCTGTCATGCCCACCATTTCCCCAAACACATACAATCAAAATTTTGAGAGAGCCTTTTTTTCAACGCAGTTGAAAGTTCTGGAAATTATGTATTTGAGGATGACAGCCCCCACAGCCCTCAGGGCAACGGTTGTCAGTTATGCCCTGGGGGCATATAATATTTTTATAGAAAGCAATGTAGTAGAAATTTCAAAAAGGGCTCATTCGATTGAAAATTGAAAGGGTTAGTGCTCTTTTTAATAGTCGAAAGTCATTAAAGGGTAACTAACCACCCTCTCACGCCCATCATTTCCCTAAACACATCCATTCAATTTTGAGATATCCATTTTGTTCAACGTAGTTGAAAATTCTGGAAATTAGGTCCTTGAGGATGATAACCCCCTTGGAGCCCTCAGGGCAAGGGCTGTAATTTATGCCCTGGGGGCATATAAGTTTTTTTTTATAGAAATCGTTGTCGTAAAAACATTAAAAGGGCTTAATCCATTAGAAATTGAAAGGGTTGGAGCCCTTTTTAATAGTCAAAAGCAATTGAAAGGCAACTAGCGCCCCTTCCGTACCCACCATTTATCCAAACACATCCAATCAAAATTGCGAGATAGCCTTTTTGTTCAAAGGAGGTCGAAAGTGATTGGAAGGCAACTAACACCCCTTCCGTGCCCACCATTCATCAAAACACATCCAATAAAAATTGTGAGTTAGCCTTTTTGTTCAATATAGTTGAAAGGTCAGGAAATTATATCTTTGAGGATGATACTCCCCCCACATGCTTCAGGGAAAGGGTTGTAATTTATGCCCTGGGGGCATATAAGGTTTTTATTGAAAGCTCTGTCGTAGAAACTTGAAAAAGGGCTCATTCAATTGGAAATTCAAACGGCTAGTGACCTGTTTAATAGTCAAAAGTGATTGGAAGGCAACTAACACCCCTTCCATGCCCACCATTTATCCAAACACATCCAATCAAAATTGTGAGATAGCCTTTTTGCAAGTTATGCCCTGGGGGCATATAAGATTCTTAATGGCTAGAGTCCTTTTGAATTGTTGAAAATACTTGGAGGGCCCTGTCACGTCCACCATTTACCCAAACACAAACAATCAAAATTTTGAGAGTTGAAAGTTCTGAAAATTCTGTCTTTGAGAATGACAGCCCCCACAGCCCTTAGGGCAAAGGTTGTCAGTTATGCCCTGGGGGCATATAATATTTTTTATAGAAAGCAATGTTGTAGAAACTTCAAAAAGGGCTCATTCGATTGAGAATTGAAAGGACTAGTGCCATTTTTAATAGTTGAAATTGATTAAAGGGTAACTAACCCCCCTCTCACGCCCATCATTTCCCTAAACACATCCATTCAATTTTGAGATACCATTTTGTTCAACGTAGTTGAAAATTCTGGAAATTAGGTCATTGAGGATGATAACCCCCTTGGAGCCCTCAGGGCAAGGGTTGTAGTTTATGCCCTGGGGGCATATAAGGTTTTTTTTTATAGAAATGGTTGCCCTCAGGGCAACCCTTGCCCTCAGGGCAAGGGTTGTAATTTATTCCCTGGCGGCATATAACGTTTTTTTTTTTAGAAATCGTTGTCGTAAAAATATTAATAGGGCTCAATCCATTAGAAATTGAAAGGGCTGGTGCCCTTTCAATTTCGAAATCGTTGTCGTAAAAATATTAAAAGGGCTCAATCCATTAGAAATTAAAAGGGCTGGTGCCCTTTTTAATAGTCAAAAGCAATTGAAAGGCAACTAGCACCCCTTCCGTACCCACCATTTATCCAAACACATCCAATCAAAATTGTGAGATAGCCTTTTTGTTCAAAGGAGTTAAAAAGTCCGGAAATTATATCTTTGAGGAAGACACTAACCCCAGAGTCCTCAGGGCAAAGGTTGTAAGTTATGCCCTGGGGGCATATAAGGTTTTTATTGAAAGCTCTGTCGTAGAAACTTGAAAAAGGCTCATTCAATTGGAAATTCAAACGGCTAGTGACCTGTTTAATAGTCAAAAGTGATTGGAAGGCAACTAACACCCCTTCCATGCCCACCATTTATCCAAACACATCCAATCAAAATTGTGAGATAGCCTTTTTGCAAGTTATGCCCTGGGGGCATATAAGATTCTTAATGGCTAGAGTCCTTTTGAATTGTTGAAAATACTTGGAGGGCCCTGTCACGTCCACCATTTACCCAAACACAAACAATCAAAATTTTGAGAGTTGAAAGTTCTGAAAATTATGTCTTTGAGAATGACAGCCCCCACAGCCCTTAGGGCAAAGGTTGTCAGTTATGCCCTGGGGGCATATAATATTTTTTATAGAAAGCAATGTTGTAGAAACTTCAAAAAGGGCTCATTCGATTGAGAATTGAAAGGACTAGTGCCATTTTTAATAGTTGAAATTGATTAAAGGGTAACTAACCCCCCTCTCACGCCCATCATTTCCCTAAACACATCCATTCAATTTTGAGATATCCATTTTGTTCAACGTAGTTGAAAATTCTGGAAATTAGGTCATTGAGGATGATAACCTCCTTGGAGCCCTCAGGGCAAGGGTTGTAGTTTATGCCCTGGGGGCATATAAGGTTTTTTTATAGAAATGGTTGCCCTCAGGGCAACCCTTGCCCTCAGGGCAAGGGTTGTAATTTATTCCCTGGCGGCATATAACGTTTTTTTTTTAGAAATCGTTGTCGTAAAAATATTAATAGGGCTCAATCCATTAGAAATTGAAAGGGCTGGTGCCCTTTCAATTTCGAAATCGTTGTCGTAAAAATATTAAAAGGGCTCAATCCATTAGAAATTAAAAGGGCTGGTGCCCTTTTTAATAGTCAAAAGCAATTGAAAGGCAACTAGCACCCCTTCCGTACCCACCATTTATCCAAACACATCCAATCAAAATTGTGAGATAGCCTTTTTGTTCAAAGGAGTTAAAAAGTCCGGAAATTATATCTTTGAGGAAGACACTAACCCCAGAGTCCTCAGGGAAAAGGTTGTAAGTTATGCCCTGTTGGCATATAAGGTTTTTATTGAAAGCTTTGTCGTGAAAACTTAAAAAAGGCTCATTCGATTGGAAATTGAAACGGCAAGTGCCCTTTTTAGTAGTCAAACGTAATTGGAGGGGAACTAACCCCCTCGCACTTCTACCTTTTCCTCAAACACATCCAATCAAAATTTTCAGAATGCCATTTTGATGAACGTAGTTGAAAGTTTTGGAAATTAGGTCTTTAAGGATAATACCCCCCCCCCTCCACAGCACTCAGTACAAGGGTTGCAAGTTATGCCCTGGGGGCATATAAGATTCTTAATGGCTAGTGTCCTTTTTAATAGTTGAAAATAATTGGAGGGCAACTAACCCCCAGTCATGCCCACCATTTCCCCAAACACATACAATCAACATTTTGAGATAGCCTTTTTTACAACGTAGTTGAAAGTTCTGGAAATTATGTCTTTGAGGATGACAGCCCCCACAGCCCTCAGGGCAACGGTTGTCAGTTATGCCCTGGGGGCATAAAATAGTTTTATAGAACGCAATGTAGTAGAAACTTCAAAAAGGGCTCATTCGATTGAGAATTGAAAGGGCTAATGCCCTTTTTAATAGTTGAAAGTGATTAAAGGGCAACTAACCCCCCTCTCACGCCCATCATTTCCCTAAACACATCCATTCAGTTTTGAGATATCCATTTTGTTCAACATAGTTGAAAATTCTGGAAATTAGGTCATTGAGGATGATAACCCCCTTGGAGCCCTCAGGGCAAGGGTTGTAATTTATGCCCTGGGGGCATATAAGTTTTTTATAAAAATCGTTGTCGTAAAAACTTTAAAAGGGCTCAATCCATTGGAAATTGAAAGGGCTGGTGCCCTTTTTAAAATTCAAAAGCAATTGAAAGGCAACTAACACCCCTTCCATACCCACCATTTATCCAAACACATCCAATCAAAATTGTGAGATAGTTTTTTTGTTCAAAGGAGTTTGAAAAGTCCGGAAATTATATCTTTGAGGATGACACTCACCCCACAGTCCTCAGGGCAAAGGTTGTAAATTATGCCCTGGGGGCATATGAGGTTTTTATTGAAAGCTTTGTCGTGAAAACTGAAAAAAGGCTCATTCGACTGGAAATTGAAACGGCAAGTGCCCTTTTTAATAATCAAAAGTAATTGGAGAGCAACTAACCCCCTCGCACTCCTACCTTTTCCTTAAACACATCCAACAAAAATTTTTAGAATGCCATTTTGTTGAGCGGAGTTGAAAGTTTTGGAAATTAGGTCTTTAAGGATGATACCCCCCCCCCCCCCACAGTACTCAGTGCAAGGGTTGCAAGTTATGCCCTGGGGACATATAAGATTCTTAATGGCTAGTGTCCTTTTTAATATTTGAAAATAATTGGAGGGCAACGAACCCCCTGTCATGACCACCATTTCCCCAAACACATACAATCAAAATTTTGAGATAGCCTTTTTTTCAACGTAGATGGAAGTTCTGGAAATTATGTCTTTGAGGATGACAGACCCCACAACCCTCAGGGCAACGGTTGTCAGTTATACCCTGGGGGCATATAATATTTTTTAGAAAGCAATGTTGTAGAAACTTCAAAAAGGGCTCATTAAATTGAAAATTAAAAGGGCTAATGCCCTTTTAACAGTCGAAAGTGATTAAAAGGTAACTAACCCCCCTCTCACGCCCATCGTTTCCCCAAACATATACATTCAATTTTGAGATATCCATTTTGTTCAACGTAGTTGAAAATTCTGGAAATTAGGTCATTGAGGATGATAACCCCCTTAGAGTCCCCAGGGCAAGGGTTGTCATTTACGCACTGGGGGCATAAAAGGTTTTTATGGAAAGCGTTGTTGCAGAAAATTCAAAAAGGGCTCATTCAATTGGATATTGAAATGGCTAGTGCCCTTTTCAATAGTCGAAAGTGATTTGAGAGCAACTAACCCCCCTTTCACTCCCACCTTTTCTCAAACATAACCAGTCAAAATTTTTAGATAGCCATTTTGTTCAATGTAGTTAAATTTTGGAAATTAGGTCTTTAAGGATGATATCCCCCCCCCATAGCACTCAGGGCAAGGGTTGTAAGTTATTCCCTGGGGACATATAAGGTTTTTATAGAAATCATTGTCGCAGAAACTTGAAAAAGGGCTCTTTCGATTGGAAATTGAAATGAATGGTGCCCTTTTTAATAGTAAAAAATGATTGGAGGGCAACTAACCCCCTCTTACGCTCACTATTTCCCCGAACACATACAATCAAAATTTTGAGATAGCCATTTTTTCAACGTAGTTGATAGTTCTGGAAATTATGTCTTTGAGAATAACAATCCCTCCACAGCCCTCAGGGTAAGGGTTGTAAGTTATGCCCTGGGCATATACGGTTTTTATAGAAAGCGACGTTTTAGAAACTTCAAAAAGGGCTCATTTGATTGGAAATTCAAAAGGCTAGTGACCTTTTTAATAGTCGAAAGTGATTGTAAGGCAACTAACACCCCTTCCATGCCCACCATTTATCCAAACACATCCAATCAAAATTGTGAGATAGCCTTTTTCTTCAATATAGTTGAAAGGTCCGGAAATTATATCTTTGAGGATGATACTCCCCCCACAGCACTCAGGACAAAGGTTGTAAGTTATATCCTGGGGGCATGTAAGGTTTTTATTTAAAGCTCTATCGTAGAAACTTGAAAAAGGGCTCATTCGATTGGAAATTCAAATGGCTAGTGCCCTTTTTAATAGTCGAAAGTGATTGGAGGGCAACTAACCCCTCTTTCACTCCCACCTTTTCCTCAAACACATCCAATCAAATTTTTTAGATAGTCATTTTGCTCAAAGTAGTTAAAAGTTTTGGAAATTAAGTCTTTAAAGATGATACCCCCCCCCCCCTCGACAGCACTCAGGGCAAGGGTTGTAAGTTATGCCCTGGGGGCATATAAGGTTTTTTTATAGAAGTCGATGTCGTAAAAACAATAAAAGGGCTCAATCCATTAGAAATTGAAAGGGCAGGGGCCCTTTTTAATAGTCAAAAGCAATTGAAAGGCAGCTAGTCCCCCTTCCGTACCCACGATTTATCCAAACACATCCAATCAAAATTGTGAGATAGCCTTTTTGTTCAAAGGAGCTGAAAAGTCCAGAAATTATATCTTTGAGGATGACACTCACCCCACAGCCCTCAGGGCAAGGGTTGTAAGTTATCCCCGGGGGGCATATAAGGTTTTTATTGAAATCTTTGTCGTGAAAACTTGAAATAAGGCTCATTCGATTGGAAATTGAAACGGCAAATGCCCTTTTTAATAGTCAAAAGTGATTGGAGGGCAACTAACCCCCCTCACACTCCTACCTTTTCCTCAAACACATCCAATCAAAATTTTTAGAATGCCATTTTGTTCAACGTAGTTGAAAGTTTTGAAAATTAGGTCTTTAAGGATGAACCCCCCCCCCCACAGCACTCAGTGCAAGGGTTGCAAGTTATACCCTGGGGGCATATAAGACTCTTAATGGCTAGTGTCATTTTTAATAGTTGAAAATAATTGGAGGGCAACTAACCCCCTGTCACGCCCACCATTTACCCAAACACATACAGTAAAAATTTTGAGAGTTGAAAGTTCTGGAAATCATGTCTTTGAGAAGGACAGCCCCCACAGCCCTCAGGGCAACGGTTGTCAGTTATGCCCTGGGGGCATATAATATTTTTATAGAAAGCAATGTTGTAGAAACTTCAAAAAGGGCTCATTCGATTGAGAATTGAAAGGGCTAGTGCCCTTTTTAATAGTTGAAAGTGATTAAAGGGTAACTCATTCAATTGGATATTGACATGGCTAGTGCCATTTTCAATAGTCGAAACTGATTTGAGGGCAACTAAAGCCCTCTTCACTCCCACCTTTTCTCAAACACATCCAATCAAAATTTTTAGATAGCCATTTTGTTCAATGTAGTTGAGTTTTGGAAATTAGGTCTTTAAGGATGATCCCCCCATAGCACTCAGGGCAAAAGTTGTAAGTTATTCCCTGGGGACATATAAGGTTTTTATAGAAATCATTGTCATAGAAAATTGAAAAAGGGCTCATTCGATTGGAAATTGAAATGGCTGGTGCCCTTTTTAATAGTAAAAAATGATTGGAGGGCAAGGAACCCCCTCTCACGCTCACTATTTCCCCAAACATATACAATCAAAATTTTGAGATAGCCATTTCTTCAACATAGTTGATAGTTCTGAAAATTATGTCTTTGAGAATAACAGTCCCTCCACAGCCCTCAGGGTAAGGGTTGTAAGTTATGCCCAAGGCATATAAGGTTTTTATAGAAAGCGACATTGTAGAAACTTCAAAAAGGGCTCATTTGATTGGAAATTGGAATGGCTAATGCCATTAGTAATAGTCGAAAGTGATTGGAAGGCAATTAACACCTCTTCCATGCCCACCATTTATCCAAACACATCCAGTTATGCCCTGGGGGCATATAAGTTTTTTTTTTTTTAAATTGTTGTCGTAAAAACATTAAAAGGGCTCAATCCATTAGAAATTGAAAGGTCTGGTGCCCTTTTTAATAGTCAAAAGCAATTGAAAGGCAACTAGCACCCCTTCCGTACCCACCATTTATCCAAACACATCCAATCAAATTTGTGAGATAGCCTTTTTGTTCAAAGGAGATGAAAAGTCCAGAAATTATATCTTTGAGGATGACACTCACCCTAATGCCCTCTGGGCAAGGGTTGTAAGTTATCCCCGGGGGGCATATAAGGTTGTTATTGAAAGCTTTGTCGTGAAAACTTGAAAAAAGGCTCATTCGATTGGAAATTGAAACGTCAAGTGCCCTTTTTAATAGTCAAAAGTGATTGGAGGGCAACTGACCTCCCTCGCACTCCTACCTTTTCCTCAAACACATCCAATCAAAAAATTTTCGAGAATGCCATTTTGTTCAACGCAGTTAAAAGTTTTAGATGGATCCCCCCCCCCCCCCACAGCACTCAGTGAAAGGGTTGCAAGTTATACCCTGGGGGCATATAAGATTCTTAATGGCTAGTTTCCTTTTTAATTGTTGAAAATAATTGGAGGGTGACTAACCCCCTGTCATGCCCACCATTTACCCAAACACATACAATCAAAATTTTGAGTTGAAAGTTCTGGAAATTATGTCTTTGAGAATGACAGCCCCCACAGCCCTCAGGGCAAAGGTTGTCAGTTATGCCCTTGGGGCACATAATATTTTTATAGAAAGCAATGTTGTAGAAACTTCAAAAAGGGCTCATTCGATTGGAAATTGAAACGGCAAGTGCCCTTTTTAATAGTCAAAAGTGATTGGAGGGCAACTAACCTCCCTCGCACTCCTACCTTTTCCTCAAACACATCCAATCAAAAATTTTCGAGAATGCCATTTTGTTCAACGCAGTTGAAAGTTTTGGATGGACCCCCCCCCCCTCCCACAGCACTCAGTGAAAGGGTTGCAAGTTATGCCCTGGGGGCATATAAGATTCTTAATGGATAGTTTCCTTTTTAATTGTTGAAAATAATTGGAGGGTAACTAACCCCCTGTCATGCCCACCATTTACCCAAACACATACAATCAAAATTTTGAGTTGAAAGTTCTGGAAATTATGTCTTTGAGAATGACAGCCCCCACAGCCCTCAGGGCAAAGGTTGTCAGTTATGCCCTTGGGGCATATAATATTTTTATAGAAAGCAATGTTGTAGAAACTTCAAAAAGGGCTCATTCGATTGAGAATTGAAAGGGCTAGTGCCCTTTTTAATAGTTGAAAGTGATTAAAGGGTAACTAACCCCCCTCTCACGCCCATCATTTCCTTAAACACATCCATTCAATTTTGAGATATCCATTTTGTTCAACGTAGTTGAAAATTCTGGAAATTAGGTCATTGAGGATGTTAACCCCCTTGGAACCCTCAGGGCAAGGGTTGTAATTTATGACCTGAGGGCATAAAAGATTTTCATGGAAAGCGTTGTTGCAGAAAATTCAAAAAGGGCTCATTCAATTGGATATTGAAATGGCTAGTGCCCTTTTCAATAGTCGAAAGTGATTTGAGGGCAACTAACCCCCTTTTCACTCCCACCTTTCCTCAAATATATCCAATCAAAATTTTTAGATAGCCATTTTGTTCAATGTAGTTGAGTTTTGGAAATTAGGTCTTTAAGGATAATACCCCCCCCCCATAGCGCTCAGGGCAAGGGTTGTAAGTTATTCCCTGGGGACATATAAAGTTTTTATAGAAATCATTGTCGTAGAAGCTTGAAAAAGGGATCATTTGATTGGAAATTGAAATGGCTGGTGCCCTTTTTAATAGTAAAAAATGATTGGAGGGCAACTAACACCCTCTCACACTCACTATTTCCTCAAACACATACAATCAAATTTTGAGATAGCCATTTTTTCAACGTAGTTGATAGTTCTGGAAGTTACCAATCCCTCCACAGCCCTCAGGGTCAGGGTTGTAAGTTATACCCTGGGGGAAAATAAGGGTTTTATAGAAAGCGACGTTGTAGAAACTTCAAAAAGAGCTCATTTGATTGGAAATTGAAAGGGCTAGTGCCCTTATTAGTTGTCGAAAGTGATTTAAGAGCAAATGACCCCCCTCTCACACCCACCATTTCCCAAACACATCCAATCAAAGTTTTGAGATAGCCAATTTGTTCAAAGTAGTTGAAAGTTCTAGAAATTATGTATTTGACGATGACCCCCCCGAGCAAAGGTTGTAAGTTATGCCCTGGGGACGTTTAAGGTTTGTATAGATCGCAGAAATTCAATTAAATTAGATTCAATTAGAAATTGAGAGGACTAGTCCTCGTTTTAATAGTCGAATGTGACTGGAGGGTAAATAGCCCCCCTCTCACACCCACCAATTCCCCAAACACATCCAATCAAAATTTCGAGATTGCCATTTTGTTGAAGGTAGTTGAAAGTTCTGGAAATTAGGTCTTTGAGGATAACAACCCCCCACAGCGGTCAGGGCTAAGGTTGTAAGTTATGCCCTGGGGGAATATGATATTTTTTTTCGAAAGCGTTGTCGTAAAAATTTCAAAAAGGACATATTCGATTGGAAATTGAAAGGGATATTGCCCTTTCAATATTTTATGGAAGGGATGGTTGTTTAACTTCAGAAGAGGCCCAGTCTTTCTCCCTGAAAAAGACTATGTCAATATAAAACGAACATAAATTAATCAAAAGACTTTTTGCAAAAAATAAGTTTAAAAAAAAGTAAAGAACACAATTAAAAAAAAAATTCTTCTAACTGTTTTCACTTTTTTAACTTTAAGAAATCAAAAATTAATTAAGGTTTTAAGGAACTAATATCAGCATATGTATATTAAACTGACATTGCACATTTTTTTCAGTAAATTCATTTGAATTTTTTCAGTAAAATACAAATTATATTCTGGCTTTTAGAAAGCATAGGGTTTAGAACCCTACTCAGATTAATTTCTGCTCGTCTTGAGTTTGATTTATTTTAATTTCTGTTTGTTTGAGTTTCATTTATTTATTGATACTAATTTGTGGTAGTTGTATTCTTGGTAAATTATTTGCCTAGCAAAGAAACTAACAGTAGTAAGTTTCAATCAGATCCCCTCTTAGACTGTTCACCAAACAAACAACAACAGACTTATCATTTCCATTTTTTTGCAAGGAGGGGACTTGCTCATTTAATACTTTTTCCAGTGCATAAGAGCCTTTATACACAATGAATTTATCGGCAGAAGTTCAGAACATATAAATCATGGCACAAATAACAGGAAAAACAAAAGTCTTTCAATTTTTCAAAATTTCAGTTATATTGGTCAAAAGCTGTGGGTTAACGTAATTTTAATAATTTTCAGGCACCCTCTCTCTCAAATAAGCCTTGTGGTCTATTTAGGCAAGCAAACAAAATCATGAATTCTGAAAATTTTAAACTAATTCAGAAAGTGAAATTTTGCATGGTAGATGAAGTGTTGTATGGCACAATACTATAAACAAAGTGGTGCACCTGCGGCTGAAATTTATCTAAGGGTTCTTTTTTTCTTCTTTTAATCGACACCGGAGTAATTCAGTGAGGATCGTTACTAAAGAAGAAAAAGAGAACCATGAACCACAAATTTGTTATTGTCAATTGATCCAAAGTTCCCATTTATTTACCCTTGATTATTTTCATTATTTTTTTCTGTGGAACTAAATGGAAAAATTGACAACTAATTATATCTTTCTTTCTTGCATAAGTTTTTGGTTGCTTAAAAATCCTAATTATTATGCATTTCAGTTTTGGACAATGTAAACATCTGTTTCTTTCGAGATTATCAATTTAAGAGGATTTTTTTTCGGAAAATTGTATTTCAATCACATTGGTCATTGGATAAAATACAAGCTTAACTTGCGAAAAAAAACAAAAAAAAAAACACGGAAAACTATATAAATGTCCAAAGTGCTAATTTAAATGTGAGAATTAGCCAAAGTGGAACAGCTTCAATTCTTCATCAAGTTTTCTATTTTTAATAAAAATCACTTTTGTTCCAAAGGTTTTGTTGTAGTCTATAAACTGAGAGGCTTTTTCTAGAAGAGGATGTTAAATGCTAAGGCAGAGCCGAATTAAATGAAAATACTCTTTTACGCAAATCACATTTAAATTGTATCTCACCTGGGTACACTCTTTGAGCGCGTTCAAATAGTCCAGCCATGGCAAGCATTTCTTGCATAAATAACATTAGTAATACTCAAGCACATTTGTATTACTAAAGAAACTAAATTTGCTAAGGAAACTAAACACATAAAAAAATTAAATAAAATTAATTTGATGTACTAATTGGTTGTGAGAATAAAAACCACGAATCACTGAGGATACAACAATCGTCCAAAACTCCTGTAAGCACTGTTTAATGCCAGTAAAATTGCTAAAAATCACCAAAGTTTTTCAACATACATCGCATATGAAAGGTTTCTCACCTGTACGCAGTCTTTGATATGTATTCAAACTGCAAACTTGCGAAAAACACTTCTCGCATACATAACATGTAACTGTCTACTCACTCGTATGCCCTCTTTGGTGCTTGGTCAAATTTCCTGCTCCAGAAAAGGTTTGGTCACATACATCACATCTATACAGTTTCTTACCCGTATGCGTTCTTTTATGGGTGCTCAAATGTGATGATTGAGAAAAGGTTTGGTCACAAACATCACGCTTGAACGGTTTCTCACCCGTATGCATTCTTTTATGGGCGTTCAAATTTGATGCTCGAGAAAAAGTTTGGTCACAAACGTCACACTTAAACGGTTTCTCACCCGTATCCATTCTTTGATGTGTGTTCAAACATGCTAAATGAGAAAAGGTTTGGTCAAATACATCACATTTATAGTTTCTTACCCGTATGCGTTCTTTTATGGGTGCTCAAATGTATTGATTGGGAAAAGGTTTGGTCACAAACATCACACTTAAACGGTTTCTCACCCGTATGCACTCTTTTATGGGTGTTCAAAGAATCTGTACGAGAAAACGTTTGGTCACAAACATCACACATGAACGGTTTCTCACCCGTATGCACTCTTTCATGGGTGTTCAAATTTGATGCTCGAGAAAAAGTTTGGTCACAAACGTCACACTTAAACGGTTTTTCACCCGTATGCACTCTTTTATGGGATTTCAAATGTGCTGCTTGAGAAAAGGTTTTATCACAAACTGCACACTTAAACGGTTTTTCACCCGTATGCACTCTTTTATGGGTGTTCAAACGTGATGCTAAAGAAAAGTTTTTATCACAAACGTCACACTTAAAAAGTTTCTCACCTGTATGCACTCTTTTGTGTACTTTCAAAGTGTGCATTCGAGAAAAGGTCTTATCACATACCTCACATTTATATGTTTTTTTCTTTTTATGAGGTCTTTGATATCTTTTCAATTTTTCATACTTTGTGCTTTGAAGGTGACTTTTCAAACCTGTTTTCTGATATTCTAAGCCTTTTCCTTCAGATTCTGATGCACAAGAAATTAAGAAACTGCTTGTGGATGAATTCTTTGAAACAACTAGTGACGTATTTCCCTGTAAGTGAAGTCCAGACACGTGTGGTGAAGTGGGACCTAAAAGTTTAAAAATCTACAGAGTTAACCAAATAACACAAAAAATCAAAACTATTAAAACTGAAAACAAATACATATCTTTCAAAATGTTTTGAAAGTTTACAGAGTTAGAAACAGAACAAAACAGTATTTCTTTCAATAGATTTCAATAGGACAGCTAATTTTATTTTCAATCCCTCTTTTCTCTTTCATGGTGATACTTATATTAGGTGAGACTTATATTATATTAGGTGAGACTTATATTGATACTTATATTAGCTTATAAAATTAGTTATTCTAATGCAACGAAAGAGCGAAAATAAAACCTTAAAAGATCAAAAAGTATGCCTTGGTATAAATCAAACCATAAGTAAAGGAGAGGAAAAATTACAACAAATATGAGGAATTATTATAACAAGAAGAGATGTAACAAGAACAAGAAGAACAAATTCAGGATAATCTGGTCGCACATAGTGGCACCGCCATCAGCATTTGGGTACTTTTGAATCGTTTAAAAAAATTTCCTTTTTAACAAAGAGTCAGGCTGGAGTAAATTGCGAGCAGATTTATTTGCTGTGTTTTACTTTTTTTATAGAAACCATGCACATATTTCAGGCTCAAAATTTCTATTGAAGTGTGAAAAATTAATACGTTGTTTTAATTCACAGTTCATCGGCTATAAGCGAATTGTTAAATAAAACAATATTTAGGCTATCACTGATAACTGGTCAAAGGTGACTGATAACTGGTGATTGAAAACGGAACTTTTAAGAGCTCATCATCGTGTATTTACATGCAGAAAACACGTTTGTTTGGTATAAATTAAAACGAACTCTGATTGTTCGTTTCGATTTTTTTTTTCATGGTTTTTCACTTTGTATTAAAAGGATTCATCTCTGTGAGGAAAACGTGACTTTCATCTTCTTTTTTTTAATCCAATGAGACTCCCTTTGTTCTTCTAGCTAATTATTTAAAACAACTCGTTCCTAAATAGACAAAAAACTTTTGACTTCATCTGCACAAAATGAATTCAGTACTTTTGTATGAATCTAGTGTTTTCAGTAAATCATTATTCTACACTAAAAATTTCTGGTAGGCAGTTCAGATAATAACAGCCAATTTTCTGCTTCTTTCAAATTCACCCTAAAATCAAAATAATAAGACAGATTTATTTCTTTATCTCTTAATTTGAAGAGAAATATACACAATATATATGGTTTATAAAATTTATATAGAATAGTAGTTTTAAGGCTTATTATCAAGCTTTTTTTTTCGATCCCTCTTCTCTCCCTCTTCGTAATATTACAACAAATATCAGGAATTATTGTAACAAAAAGAGAGAGAGCTAAAAGAATGCACATCATATGTTGAAGTTACAATTTTTTGGGTAGCCACAAAGCTTTGGATTTAAAAAATGACAGAAGTCACGTTTTCCTCAGGTCTTACAAATAACAATTCAAATAGGAAGAAATCATTTAAATAGACAATGAGAAACAATAAAATAAATTCCGGATATTCCAGTCTCACATAGTGACACCGCCATCAGCATTTGGGTACTTTTGAATCGTTTAAAAAAATTTCCTTTATAACAAAAAGTCAGGCTGGAGCACCTTGCGAGCAGATTTATTTGCTGCGCTATACTTTTTTTTATAGAGACCCTGCACATATTTTAGGTTCAAAATTTCTAAAGAACTGTTAACAATAAATACGTTGTTTTTGTTCACTGTTAATCGGCTATAAGCGAATTGTTAGATAAAACAATATTTAGGCTGTGACTGATAACTGGTCACAGACGACTGATAAATGGAGATTGAAAACAGAGCTAGTAAGAGTTCATCATAGTGTATTTACATGCAGAAAACACGTTTGTTTGGTATAAAATTTTCGCTAGGCTCTGATTGTTCGTTTCGATTTTTTCTTTTGCCATTGTTTTTCACTTTGACTTGAAACTTTTTTCACTTTCAATGAAAATGTTCATTAAAGACTACAAAAGCGGTTTGGCCAATTTGCACATTGGAAAAATATAAACAAAAATTGCATCTTAAGATTAAGTCTCTTTGTCTTTTTTTGTCCAATAAAATAATATCCAATACATTTCAATCAACAAAAATACAATGTTTCAGATATACCTTCATTGTTAGAATATTTGGGTTGCAATTCCTGAGTGTCGTATTCAAATTTACAAGGTCCTGAAATGCTAGGTAAATTGAGCAAGGGAACATCTTCACGTTTTGGTGAGAAAAGATGGTTTGCAAAATGAAAGGGCTTCTCATGGTCACATGGTAAAGCGTCTTCAAATTCTAAAACAAATTTTCAATTAAACAGACGTATAAAAACTTTAACATTAAAGCTTACTATACAAATGTAACTGCTTTTTAAATTTAGCTACATGTAAAAATGTAAATATACAGACATTATAAACATACATAAAATTAAATGTATAGGCTATACAGGGTTTTTTCTCAAATCGTTTTTAATCGATTTTTTATGAAGCAAAATAAAACCTGAAACATACAACGAAATTCATTGACATAGAACAAACAAAAAACTGAAATTCAAAAGACAAATTCATAACAAAGAACTAATAGCTGGAAAAGTGTAAATTTAGGATAACAGATTCAATGAAAAAAAAATATTGAATTAAAAATTTCTGGTAGGCAGTTCAGATAATAACAGCCAATTTTCTGCTTCTTTCAAATTCACCCTGAAATCAAAATAATAAGACAGATTTATTTCTTTATCTCTTAATTTGAAGAGAAATGTACACTATATATATGGATTATAAAATTTATATAGAATTGTAGTTTTAAGGCTTATTACCAAGCCTTTTGAAATAATAAAACCTGCAAAACTACTTTGTGAAAATTTAAAAATCTTCATTAAAGACTGCAAAAGCGGTTTGGCCAGCACCTGCACATTGGAAAAGGATAAAACAAAAGTTCCATCTTAAGATTAAGTCTCTTTGTCCTGTTTTTGTCAAATAAAATAATATCCAATACATATCAATCAACAAAAATACAAAGTTTCAGATATACCTTCATTGTTAGAATATTTGGGTTGCAATTCCTGGGTGTCGTATTCAAATTTAAATGGTCCTGAAATACTAGACAAATTGACCAAGGGAGCATCTTCACGTTTTGGTGAGAAAAGATGGTTTGGAAAATGAAAGGGCTTCTCAAGGTCACATGGTAAAGCGTCTTCAAATTCTAAAAGAAAATTTAAATTAAACAGACATATAAAAATTTTAATCGTAAAGCTTACTAAACAAATGCAACTGCTTTTTCTTTTTAGTTACGTGTAAAATTGTAAATATACAGACATTATATACATACATAAAATTAAATGTATAGACTATACAGGTTTTTTCTCAAATCGTTTTCAAAATCTCCTTTTTATAAAGCAAAAGATAACCTAAAACATTCAACGAATTTCATTAACATAGGACAAAAAAAAAACCTGGAATTCTTACAAAAAAATACATAATATAGCTGGATAAGTGTAAATTTAGGATATTGTACTAAATATAAAATAAATATTGAATAAAAATCATATAACCAAAAAATAAAGATTTTACATCTCAACAATCACAAAGAACCACAACCAATCAATTGGGGGTTTCTGCATTAGTTCCAAAACAATAAAATACAAAATATAGTCTCCCAAAATTGAACAGCTGAATTCAACTAACTTTATTCCTCTCTTACATGTCTTATAACTTGATATTCCCATCTGAAGCCCCAGGACTATCCCTGCTTTGGTGGTAATGTATCGTTCATCATACCGGCACAGGGGAGAAGATTGACAGAAAAATATCTCTACGGGATGATTACTTGACTCACCAAACTTAAAAATAAAAGCTAAAAATCTGAATTTAAAGATTTTTTGTGGCACAAAAAAAAGGCCACTTATATCACCCCTAACCTCGTAATAGTTCGATCCAAAAACATATGCAGTTTCATTTTTAAATTCAGGGGACGATTATTTTCTGGGCAAAGTAGCTTCTCTTTTTTCAATTCAATTCAGATCGGTTTTAATAATACATTAACACCCATTAATACAAACACACCCACACACAAATACTTTAAAAAAATAAATTCTGAACCATGATCCATATTTATTTGGCCCGAAACATTAAATAACACTGTTAATAACATCAAATAGTGGCGGTCCTCCATTTAACAGCCAGCTTGAACTCAAATTGCCTCCAAACAATTCAAATAAAAACACTAAAACTAACTTTTTTCTGGAACAGAAAATTTTACTGTTTAGAATTACCGTTCTTAATGAAAGAATCCTCAGAAACTGTGATGAGATTAGCCATTTTCGGAATTTGTGGCAAGTCCATGAAAGATCTTGGAACGGCGTTAATGAAAATTATGAGAAATATTATACTATCATCAACACTTGAATACGACACAGATTTAAGTCAGGAAAGTCCTAAAATACAAAACATATAATGATTAATGGCTAATAATGACTTTTAACTACAACAAACCATATTTTATCTTAACACAGCTGAAAGCATGCCTCAACTCCTTCAGCAGTCAAAGGCGGTAGAAATCTGATTATCAATTTTAAGAAGAGGGTGCAAAAATTAAAAATTGTCTTTTGATGTAACTATTTTTAAAGTACAATTGTTAATTTTATTTTACAATAACCTTTCACGGTAAAAAAAGGAAAATACAGCTTTTAGCTTGTTCTGTTAGCTGTATTCTTTTATTAAACTCGCCAAGCCAAAAATTATTAGGTTGGAAAATTTGGTTTAACTCCTGTAGTGAAAGCTTTATTCATTATTTTATTCCTTAAAACACAACAAAGTGTAGGCCTATTATGTAGTAAATAAAAAAAACTAGTTTTTTAACTGAAAGTAAGAAGCAACATTAAATCTTAAAATGAACAGAAATTATTCCGTATGCGAAAAGAACTGTCCCCTCCTCAACGCCTCACTCTTTACGCTAAAGTATTTATCGTTTCAAAAAATAGCGTTGTGAGAAAGAGTATAACTTTAGCGTAAAGAGCGAGGCGTTGAGGAGAGGACAGCTCCTTTCATATACGGAATAATTTCTATTCGTTTTAAGTTTTAACGCTGCTCCTTACTTTCAGTTAATTTTTTTTTATTTACTTTTTTGAACGTTTTTGAATTAATACAGGTTTTGATTTTGGCTCACCGTACATGAATAATTAAAACAAAATTTGCATATTAATTTTACATTTATTTGGTTAAATGGCTTTTTCGAAAGTTGTTTAATTATATTTACAAACGTCTTTATTAGTAATAAATATACATAACCTACGAATTAATTTACGTAACGAAATTCTATATTCATATTTTAAATACGTATATTAGAGGGTTTGCACCCTAGTCAATACCTTGGTCTTTACGCTAAGTTGGAATTCTGTTCCAATTCTTTAAAAATGATCCCTTAATCACAAAGGCCGCTAATTAGAATAAATAGCTCTTATGAAAGTACTCAAAAATCTTTGGCTTAAAGAGCGAGGTATTGACTAGGGGGCGAACCCAATCATATAGGTAATAATTTCTGTTCGTTTTAAGTTTTGATGTTGCTCCTTATTTTTAGTTGAAAAACTTGTTTTTTTATTTAATTCCTGATCATTTTTTTTTAAATAATGCTTGGAAATCCGGCACCCATTTAATAGCAATGTCCCTTCACCCATGAAAATTTCCTACATGGAAAGATCCTCCCACATAATCCCGACCTCCCCCCCTCCTACCAGAAAAAATCCCCCCTAAAACGTCTGTAGACTTCAAAATAACCAATACTATATGTAGACATTGGGTAAAATTCATACATTTCAGCCCCCCCCCAGGGACTTCTGTGGATTAAGTCATTTTAAAAGACATATTTATTGTGTTTTCAACCATGCTGAACAAATGGCTATCTCAAAATTTTGATCGGGTAACTTTGGAAAAAAATTAGCGTGGGAGGGGCCTAGTTGCCCCCCATTTTTTGGTCACTCAAAAAGGGCACTAAAACTTTTAATTTCCGTTCGAATGAGCTCTCCCACGATATTCTAGGAATAATGGGTCGATACAATCACCCCTGGAAAAACAAAAAAAATACAAACGTCCATGATCCTTCTTCTGGCAAAAAAAAAATTCCACATTTTTACAGAGAGGAGCTCGAAACCTCTACAGAAGGGTTCTCTGGTACGCTGAATCTGATGATGTGATTTTCATTAAGGTTCTATGACTTTTAGGGGGTTTTTTCTCCTTTTTTCGAAAATAAGGCAATTTTTCTCAGGCACGTAACTTTTGATGGGTAGGACTAAACTTAATGAAACATATATATTTTAAATCAGCACTAAAATCTAATTCTTTTGATGTATCTATTGGTATCAATATTCCGTTTTAGAGTTAAACAGTTTTTGTTAGCAAAAACTGTTTGATATGCCATTATGTTTTTCCAGGAGGTTATATCTAGCTGTTCTAACTTTTAGCGCTTCAAGAATGTGACAATAGATCTAATTAGATCCAAAAAGAAATTGTGTCATAGAATTATATTTATCAATTAAAGAATTTATCAAAAATTGAGTAATTATCTAAAAGAATTTAAAATTCAGATCTAAAGTGGAATTCAAGCAGTTTAAAAAGTATTTTCAGTAAAATAAGTCTAGTTTTTTAAATCCACTAAAATATAAATATATTTATCTCAAATAATTCTATAAAATCAATCAATTGCTAAGTTAACCAAGGTGGACAATCTTTCTAGGACCCACTTATGACAAGGTCTAAATTTGTCTTCAATTACTTTTTTTATCGAAATATTGTTTCAGCATCTATGCCAATTTTATTATGAAACCAAGTTCATCTTTTTACTATAATTCTTTAATTACACTTGAAGACGATAAACTGATGTAAAAAAAACAAAAAATATCCCATTTCAATAGATTTTCTATATACCATGGTTGCAGTGACAGCTGTGACTAAGACAGAGTAACTCAGTATCAATCTAGCTTTCAGTACCAATCTAGCTTTCATTGAGTGAACACTGGATAAACATTTTGACTATTAACAAACCACTAACAAGTTTATTTTATGAACAGGATATCATTGCAAGTTTACCTGGACCTTTTTAGACTATTTACAAACCTGTATAGCAAATTTTTCTTTATGATAGGATATTCATTATAAGCTTTCAAGATTAGCTGTCGGGCTAAAATTCCCAACATATTTAAGATTGGATTTCGGGGTGAATTTTCTCTCCAGTTATGCAAGCGGGGGATCGTGTATTTGCGAAGTTTAAATATTACAAACTTTGGCCGTGCAAAATTAAGAGAGTGATTACTGTTCGTGACGGTCGATCCAACAATGAAGTTTGCTGTTATGGAACGGACGAAAGCAAGATTGTGGCGTCTGATAATATTTGGCGCGACTCGATAAAGTATTCAGAAGCGGTAAAAGATGGGAGAAAAAATGTACAAAGAGCGATTAAGCTTTGTATCGAAGATTCGGATGGATTGCCAGATGACTTATCTGAATCTGTGGTACCTCTACAGACTGATCTGAAGGAATTGCGAAGCGGTGTAGAAGACAAGATCCGGAAAAAAGTGGACGAAGAGTTTTCCAAGTTAGATATATCTCCGTCGCAGTTTAAAAAGGAATTTTTAGACACGATTACGCAAGCGGTTTATAAAGCAATTGAGATGCAGTTTCAGTCGAAGTTTGAGCAGGTTGAAAAGGCTCTCAAGGATTTACGAGTGAAACTTGTTCAAAATGAGTCCAAGCTTGAAAAACTTAAGTCGAAGTTGGACAACTTAGGTCAGTCTGCCCTTTCAAATAAAGTCATTGTTACTGGTGTCGAAACAACTGCCCGTGATCTCCCGGTACTAGGTGAGAAGATCTTGATCGTTTAAATTTGCAAATGGAACTTCAGCTTGAAAAAGCGATCATTAAGGGGGCTAAACGTCTAGGAGCTAAAGATCAAGCTCTAGCCCCTATCGAACTTACATTGATCTCAGAAGCTGCAGTAATCGAAATACTTCGCAATCGAAAAATGCTGAAGGGTTCCCGCGTCTTTGTTAATGAAGCGTTAACTAGGGAGAGGCAGGAGGTTTTCAAGCTTGCTCGCAACAGATTTGAAAATAAGAATGTGTGGACGATGAGAGGCATCATTTTTGTGAAAAATGGCTCGCAAATTATACCATGCAAAACAATAGCAGATGTGGCTTAGATCCTCAATCTGGCTAATGAACCTTCACTGTGAATAATTGAAGTTTGATTTAGTTTTCCTTTGTTTATTTGTGATATGGATAGATTTCAGTCGTTTTTGGAGTCCCGATTAAACTTAGATACGATACTTAATGATTCGACTGGGAGTGATAAAGATGTACAGTATGTCAGAAATCAACCGGATTGTGATTTTTCGGATGACCCTTTAACTAATGAAGTTGAGCAATGTGAATTCCCGATAAGGGTATTACATGTTAATGCGCAAGGATTGCAGAGTGCCTATAGTGAACTTAAGTTTTTGTTTAATTCTAGTCCTACAGATATTGTAGCTGTATGTGAAACTTTTTTGTCGCAAAAGTCTCCAATGTCTATGCTGTCCCTTTCGGGTATGAAATCTGATTCAAGGTGTAGGTATGAGAGTGCGAAAGGTGGTCAATTAATTTATGTCCGACAGGATTGGTCTGTTAATATACTTGATGATTTTTCAGTTTGGGAAGAAGGTTTATGTGAGACTCTATTTGTTGAATTACATCCCATTGGCTGTGAACCTTTTATTTTTGGGTCAGTATATAGACCGCCATCAAGTAACCCCAAAGAGTTTTTAGATTTTTGAGCCCCTAGTTGTAAAACTTGGTGGATGTAAAAGACCAGTAATAATTTACGGTGATTTCAATTTTGATTTGTTGAATTTAGATGTGGCTTTTCATAAAGAATTTCTGAACATTATGCTGTGTTCAGGCCTTTTTCCAAGTATTTCGCTACCTACGACAGTAAGAAAGACTACTGCAACTTTGCTGGATAACATTTTCTTTTCTGGTGTTTCTTAAAAAGCGATAATATCTTCTGTAAGTATATGTGACATGTCTGATCATTTTCCAGTTAGTGTTGTTTTAGATGTAGCCCAAAGTTTATCTCAACCTCCATTTAAAAAACATGGAAATAAAAATTCTTATCAACAGAAAAAATTGATTGATTTTAAGCTTTTGCGTGAATTGATAGATTATAAAGACTGGACCCCCATTTCTGATTCAAATGATGTTAATGATGCTTTTTCGAAATTTATCGATGATATGATGCAACTCCGAGATCAAGCAGCATCGACAAGATTTTTGCACGGAAAGTTTTCAAAAAAATTTGACCAGTGGATTATGGATGGTATTTTGACGTCATTAAAGATGAAAAGAAAAAAAAACATCGTCAGTATCTGGCTGCCAAATCTGATGTATTTTATTAGGATTATAGAACATATAGAAATAAACTGAATTCTATTATAAGATATGCTAAAAGAAAATATTTTTCCAATAAATTTTTACAGTATAAGTCAAATATGAAAAAGGCATGGCAGCTAATCAATGAAAAAATCCGTCCCAATCATCCTTCGAGTTCGGGAGTTAATTGTCTTGAACTTGATGGTTCCAAAGTGACAGATCCAAAAGAAATTTTAGATATTTTTGGAAAGCATTTCAGTACTATTGGGTCTAGGATTGTATCGAGTACAAATAGGCAAGAGAGTCAGTCGACTGATTTTGTTGTTGACGATGAAGCACCAAACTCATTTGATTTTTCTGAAATTGCACCTCAGGAAGTTAAAGGACCTATAATAAAACTAAAGCAGTTTTTCATTGGATGATTTTGGGTTTTCTACACAAATTGTGAAACAAATAGCTCCTAATATTGCCCCATTGTTGGCACATATTTTTAATTTGTCTTTACTAAATGGAGTTTTTCCTGATCTTTTAAAAAATGCCCATGTATTAGCTTTGTATAAAGGTGGTGTTTCTATGGATCCTTTAAATTATAGAGGAATTTCACTGTTATCTGTTTTTAGTAAAATTTTGGAAAAAATTGCTCATAAACAACTTCAAAATTATTTATGTAATAATAAAATATTGCATCCTTTGCGGTATGGATTCATTAAAGGAAAAATCAGCAGAACTAGCCATACATCAGCTTTTAAATAATGCGCTGGACACTGGTCAGGGCGCCTTGGCTATATTCTTAGATGTGGCCAAGGCGTTCGACTCAGTGGATCACCGTCTTTTACTAAATAAACTAAAAAAAATATTGATTTTCTTCAAAATCTTTTAATTTCTTTGCATCTTACCTTGCTGAAAGAAAAATTGAATGCCATGATAGTAAAAATGGAATCCGATCTAAGTCATTTTCCGTAAATTGTGGGGTTCCTCAGGGCTCTGTTTTGGGTCCTACCCTATTTCTTTTCTTTATTAATGATTTGCCTGAGTTTCTTCCTATCTGAAAAATTGTTATGTTTGCGTATGATGTTGTGATTTTTTCTTCCCATTCAGATTTAAAAACAGCTTTTCTTGAACATCCAAAGTACTCTATCAACTACATCAGAGTGGCAATGTCGAAACCTTCTTCTATTAAATGAAAGGAAATGCCAGTATATACTATTTTCACGAGTTGGTTCAGTCAATTCTGATGTTTTTTCTCTTTATTTAAATAATGTGGAATTGAAATGGGCACAACAGTTTAGATATCTTGGAATAATTATTGATGAAAATTTGTTGTTCCATGAACATGTTAAAACTCTATGGGTAAAAGTTTCTAGGAATGTTGAGATTATGTGCCGTCTCTGCCATATTTTTCCGGTTAATATACTTAAATCAATTTACTTTTCTCTGGTCCACCCTTTTTTTCTATATTGTGTTTCAGTGTGAGCTTCAACTTTTCCTTCAGTTTATAAACCCCTTCAAATTTTGCAAAATAAAGCAATGAGGATAGTTTTTCAGATTGATAATAGGTCTTCTGTTACTCATCTTTTTGGATCAGCTGGAATTCTTTCTTTACCTCAACTTCATTTCATTGCAATATCCCAGATATGTCACAATTACATTTTTGGCCAGTTAGCATTACACTCCATGGAATTTTCCCTCTTAACTTGCAGCGTCATTCATATCCGACATCACTCAGGTTCAATTTCTCACACAAGTTTAGGCGAACAACTAGAGCAGGATTTAGTTTAAGGCATATTGGCCCAAAGGTAAGGAATTATATTCCCCTGGATATTAGAGAGTGCGCTGATTACCAGCAGTTTCGCAGAATGGTGAGGAAGTTTATCTCTGAAAGTTGACTTTGGTTTTATTTACCTTGTTTGTATTTGGGCAGTTGTCCAAGAGGCTTGTTTTTGTTTTTTTGTTTGTTTTTTTTTTTTTTTTTTTTTCATTTAAATTGCTAACGTTGTTTGATAATTTGTTGTAATTTTTAATATACTCAATTATGCCACTAGGCATGTGCGCAGTTTATTTTATAGCGTTATGTATATTTCATAAATAAAATATCTATCTATCTATCTACACATATATGAAATAGCCTGAAACCCTTTAAAATGGCTTCAAATAATTCACCAGAAGCTGGTTGTCCAACCTTTTCAATCGTGCCCTTCCAACCTTCTTTTAGCAACCTACTTAAGATAAACCAAACCCAATTGTCACCAAATATTTGAAAACGCGTTAAAAAAAAAAAAAAAAAAAAAAAAAAAAAAAAAAAAAAAAAAAAAAAAAAAAAAAAAAAATGTCCTATGCAGTAAAGCTTTTGAATTTGAAAAAAATTGTTAAGGGCTTTATTTTTGGGGTGAAAAATCACGTCAGTGACATCATATTTATGAGCAAATTTCAACAACATATGTCATATTTGTCTCAGTATTGGTTGTATCATTTTTATTGTTTTAATGTAGGTGAAATTACACATGAAACATAGATAAATATGAAATACAAAGTATTATGAGTCTTTTTGCAAAAGGTATTTTATGTAGTTTCATAATACCTAAAAGACAAAACCAAGCCCATGAAGAACAAAGCAATATAAAGTGTGAATACTTGCAAAACCACAATTACAAGTCATAATTGAAAATGAAAAACAAAATTAAAATATAAGGTTAGAATATAAATAACAGCAAGTAAAATTCAGCAAAATTCAAACAACAAAATTCAGGGCTTGTCAAAACAATTTTGAAAAATTGGTATCCTGGGATTTTCTGGCCTGAAAAAACAATCTAATTAGATCAAGAGTTTGAGAAACCTTGTTTGGAGCTTCAATTTCGAAAGAAAAATCCTGATTGAGGTCATATTTATGAGATTATTTCTAAATATGCTCATGAGGTCATATTTACATATTTCTCAGGATGGTCATATAAGAGAATAAATTACATCCCCTTCCCCTTCAGGAGTGATCATATTGTTTTTAAATATATGATGCATGCAGCATTACAAAAGGAACATAGCTAAGTATAAAACACAAAGTGTAATGAGTCAATTTACAAAAGGTGTTTTATGCAGTTTTCATAATGCCCAGAGGACATAGCAACAACCTCGACCATCAAATGTAATAAGTACAGTCTTAGAACATTCTGAGCAGTTGAGGTAAAGGGTATGGAAAAATTACCTAAGGTGTTGATAAGCAAAAATGAAGAAAAGAGAAATATACAGTTAGAATACTTGCTTCAGCAACAATTACAACACATCAAAAACAAAAGTGAAGAACAAAGAGATATGTATGTACAAGACATGTGACAATAAGAAGTAAAGCAAATAAAAATGAAAGTGAAGAACAAAGAAATATGTAGTTAAAAGATATGCTAGAGTAAGAATAAAGAAACATGTGGTTAGAAGATAAGTGGCAGCAAGAATTACAAGTAATAGCAAGAAAGCAAGTATCATAAGGTATAAAACTAAAGTGAAGAGCGAAGAATTTTGCAGTTAGAAGACAAGGGACAGCAAAAATCAGAACGAGTCAAAAATGGAACTGAAGAAGAAGGAAATATTACGTAAGAAAACAATCAAAATCTTTGATGCTAACAAAATGTGGCACAAAACTCAGTACAAACCATCAAAAATGCCATAAACTGCACAATGTTAATCACAAGTCATTGGAATCATTTAACGCCATATGTGTTCCCTGTGAAGCCCTCCATTTTCATGAAGAGTAGCAAACAACCATAAATAATTTGGAGGTTACTACTTACAACAAAAATCAGTATAAAGACGTAAGCCACATGCCAAGCACCAGGGCCTGGCCTTAACATTGACTGCAGTTTTTTCTAAAATCTGCCATATTAACATTTCTAGCAAAAAAAGATCTAAAAAGGTTCCAACTTTAAGGATGAATTAGTATTTTTTCCCAGGGTTGTTGTATAAACCCATGGTGATATCAAAACTTTAAGAAGAGGCTCAAATTGTCAGCCACTAGAAGACAAGAAATGAAAAGAATTATTATATACAAGTCTTCTGTGTAGCTGTACCAAGACTTGGCCTCAAAACTGGCTAAACAGTTTTTTCTTCTTCTAAAAACTAGTATATTGACATTTCTGGCCACAAACAATCTAAATAGGTCAAAACGTTAAGAAAGAAATTATGATTTCCCCAGGGTGGAGGTATGAAACATGTGGATCCACCATGACATAAAGATGAGACTGTGATTAGAAGAGAAGTGACAATGAGGATCAATATATACACTCCTACTGTGTACCTGAGCTGGGGACTGGCATACACACCCTAAGCTCCCAGTGCAAATATATATATATATATATATATATATATATATATATATATATATATATATATATATATATATATATATATATATATATATATATATACATATATATATATATATATATATATATATATATATATATATATATATATATATATATATATATATATATATATATATATATTATATATATATATATATATATATATATATATATATATATATATATATATAATATATATATATATATATATATATATATATATATATATATATAATTCAGGATTTATTTTTACCATAAGGAGTGGGGGGGGAGAGGGGATGAAAAAGTGTATTTGTTTTAGAAAAGATTTAATCAAGCATTTATAAATTTTAAAATTAGTTTCATTAATTTTAAAATGTTCCCTTCTGAGGAAAAAAACTACTAAGACAGATTCATCAACACTTGTCTGAATTTACTGGGGGCCAGTATCCCCCCTCTACAAAAAATTCTACAGCAGAAAAAATTCATATATATATATATATATATATATATATATATTATATATATATATATATATATATATATATATATATATATATTATATATATATATATATATATATATATATATATATATATATATATATATAAAATTCAGGATTTATTTTTACCCATAAGGGGGGGGGGAAGAGGGGATAAAAAAAGTGAGGTTCTTTTAGAAAAGATTTAATCAAGCATTTAGAATTGTCCATCAAGACTGTTCTTAATTTACCAGGGGCCAGCATTACCAAACAAAAGATTCTATAGCAGTTAATTCTCCCAGAACATTCTGTCCCTATGGAAAATACCAACCTTACATAAAAATCCCCAAAACATAAATTTGAGCAGCATCAGAGAAAGAAGATATATATATATATATATATATATATATTATATATATATATATATATATATATATATATATATATATATATAATATATATATATATATATATATATATATATATATATATATATATATATATATATATATATATATATATATATATATATATATATATATATCTATCTATATATATATATATATATATATATATATATCTATATATATATATATATATATATATATATATTATATATATATATATATATATATATATATATATATATATATATATATATATATATATATATATATATATATATATATATTGCTATTCTATTGCTACGAATGGAACCAGAAATTCAGCCTCGGATATATCATCTCAAACCCCGTATCGACCTCGGACCGCCCAAGGAAAATCCCGTCTGAACATCGTTGACCAAGGTGGCACCAATGTGGCCACCTGGAACGTGCTGACGCTGAACCAACCCGGTTCGAAGCTTCTTTTAGCAAAAGAACTAAAAAAATATAAAGTCACAATAGCTGGAGTCACCGAAACGCACCTCCCAGGACATGGTGAAGAGGACATAGGTGAAGGACGCACATTGATGTGGTCTGGCGGTAGCCAAAAAAGAGGAGGCGTTGGCCTAGTACTGAACAATGCTGCACGTAGGGCCCTCCTGTCATTCAAACCAGTATCGCCTAGACTCCTGACCGCAAGACTGGATGGGAAGCACGGCAAAATAACTGTCATTACGTGCTATGCCCCACAAACGACGCTGATGAAGAAGACAAAGACGATTTCTATAACCTGCTTAGTTCTGAACTATCTTCTGTACCTCCCCATGACTACCTCCTCCTCCTAGGAGACATGAATGCAAGTGTTTCAAACGAATCAGGCCTGTGGGATCTCGCTGTTGGACCTGTTACAGTGGATAGCCTAAACGATAATGGAGAGAGGCTGCTGAATTGTTGTCTGGCCCACAATCTAACGATTGCAAACACATGGTTCCAGAGACCAAATATAGCCAAGTACACCTGGTATAGCAATGATGGATCAACAAAGAAGATGCTCGACTACATCATCTTACGTCGACGATGGCTGTCGTCTGTCCAGAATTGCCGCACCTACCGTGGCGCCGAGCTCGGGAACACCGACCACCGGCTGGTAGCAGCCAAAATTAAGCTCCGCCTCAAAGCTATGAAGAACAGCCAGTCTTCTCGGAAAATTGATGCCGGTCGCATCCAACAGGACCCCGCTCTGGCTGAGCGGTACCATGTGGTGATTTCCAACAGATTTGAGGTCCTTGGCCAATGCGATGATAGTGAAGTTGCATGGAAGTCCTTCAAAGAGAACACTCTTGCGGCAGCAACTGACGTTGTTGGAATGAGGCAACGGAAGAAAAAGGACTGGATCAGTAATCACTCCCTTGCCATCATAGAGCTCAGGCGAGAAGCACGTCTTGGTGGGGACATGGCTACATACAGACTGCTAAACAAAGAGCGTAATTCCATGTTGCATAAAGACCGCAAGGCTTTTATTGACAGCAAGGCATCCAACTGCAAGAGGCCGCCAAGAAAAAGGACAGTGGAGCCACCTACAAGATTCTTCGTGAGCTGTCAGGTCAGCACACTCAAACTACGCCATACCTTCGAAGCGCTAGCGGTGAGAATATCTACGATCAATCACAATGCCTCCGCCAGTGGGAGGACCACTTTGAGAAACTGCTCAACTCAGATCCACCAGACCAGACGGACCATGAGCTAGCAGCTGCTGCGGCTACTACCCTACCTGCTCCTGATGGTTCTGAATTTACAGCGGAGGAGATAAAAGCTGCCACCCGCAAGCTAAAGAATAACAAAGCGCCAGGAATATGTGGCCTAACATCGGAATTCCTTAAAAATGGGGGTCCAGCCATGATCCTCTGGCTACAAATGCTGTTTAACCTTGTGTGGCACTCTGAAAAAATCCCCTCAGACTGGAAGAAGGGCCTACTTGTGCCAATCTACAAGAGGAAGGGGAGCAAAGCAGAATGTATCAATTATCGTGGCATAACTTTACTCTCAGTTCCTGGAAAGCTCTTTGCTATACTGCTTCTCAAACGGGCAACAAGATACCTCCATGCCCTGCGTCGCCCCCAGCAAGCTGGCTTCATGCCAGGCAGGTCCACCACCGAGCAAATCCATACGATTAGACAGCTAGTAGAGAAAACTCTTGAATATAAGAGGAAGGCGTACATTGCCTTTGTAGATTTTCGATCTGCCTTCGACACTGTCGATAGGCAGTCACTATGGCTAATCCTCCAGTCTGCTGGCGTACCCACGAAAATCGTCCGTCTCCTCAAAGAGCTGTATAATAACACTGAAAGTGCGGTGATCGTAAATGGACGGCCTTCTGGATATTTCAAAATTAAAAATGGTGTCCGGCAAGGATGTGCCGCTGCACCTGAGCTCTTTAACTGTGTAATAGACCACATCCTGAATAAAACACAGCAGGTGCAGTCGTTTGGCATAGAGTTTGCTGGAAGAGTTCTTTCAGACGTCGACTTTGCCGACGACGTGGCGCTAATATGCGAAAACATTAGTGACCTCAAAACTACACTGGAAACACTGGCCTCTGCCGCTGAGAAATTCGGTCTGAAAATAAATTGGTCGAAGACCAAGATAATGCCCGTTGAGAAAAAGCCGTCCAACCCCCTGTCATCTGTGGAAATTTGTGGCCAGACTGTAGAGGTAGTCAAGCAGTTTACCTACCTTGGTTCAATTGTCTGCTCAAACGGAAGCCTAGATGCCGAAATATCAGCAAGAGCGGCAAAAGCAAACTCTGTCTTCGGTCGCCTTCTAAAAACGGTCTTCCATAAACCCCAGATCAGCCGTCTCACCAAAGCACGAATATATTCTGCTTCGGTTGCCAGCGTTATGCTCTATTCTGCTGAGACTTGGTCGCTGACTCAGACACAGACGCTGAAGGTAGATGCCATCCAGACGAAACACCTCCGAAAAATCGAAGGCTCCCGATGGCCCGACAGGGTACGAAATTCGGAAATCCTCAGGTCCTTCAAACTCCCACCCCTGTCCGAGCAGCTTGAGTCTCGCTCGCTGCGTTGGTATGGTCATCTGCTCCGTCTGCCTGCCCAAACACCCGCCCGACTCATCTTCGATTTCGACCCAGCTGCAAACGGCTGGAGGCGTCCTAGGGGAAGACCGAGCACCAGATGGGCGGACGTCATCCGTGATCGGCTCGCCTCCAGAAACATCAACCCGGCTGAAGTGACAACCCTCGCCCTGAACCGACCACTCTGGAGAAGACTGACGGCGCTGACGACTGGTTCCCTCTACGCTGGCGACGCTGCCGAGCAAGAGCTTTAAGTAAGTAAGTAAGTAAGTAAGTATATATATATATATATATATATATATATATATATATATATATATATATATATATATATATATATATATATATATATATATATATATATATATATATATATATATATATATATATATAATATATATATATATATATATATATATATATATATATATATATATATATATATTATATATATA